>JAWPHD010019616.1:0-34981 GCA_037043455.1 Cyrtodaria siliqua | reverse complement strand
CATTCTCAATGTACACCGAGATAAAATATGGAGAACGGGCCTTCTATCTAGTTTATATAAATACTTTGACCAAGAGTGGTAAATATTTGATAAAGACAAATGAGCTAATATTAACAAGGCAGAATATATGACTATTCATTAAAAACAAGGGCCATAACTGTGGTGTTTAATATCCAATATTGGTGGTTTTCAAATAGCTTTGAGCTTTCATTTATATAAAGACCCTGATAAAGGACGGTAAAAATTAAAGGAGCTAGATAGTTAAACAAGCATTATATATATAGGATTATTCTTTAAAACAGGGGCCATAACTCTGTTGTTTATCAAAACTTGTCCGAACTTTCACTGCTTTAAAAGGCCATGACAGTTTAGTAATGGCACTGCATAAAGAAGGTGCTAGAATGTTAACAACAAATAATGGACTACAGCTGATGATGACGGGTGTAGACCAGGGCCTAAAAATTCATCAAGAATCAGACTCAGAATCTCATTTTTTTGCAAACCCTATCAACATAAAAGTATGGGTTAGAATTGTGATTTTCAGACATTTTCTGTTAAATTAAAATTACTCGTTTCTGTACGGTAAATATAGTAATTTGCTTGTAAAATTGTTTTTAATTGGATTTAAAACAAGAGGCCCAAGAGGGCCTGTGGACGCTCTACTGGCTAACATGGCTCTTATAACATCAATGAAGCGAGAGACTGCCATTTATGTTTTTTTGAAAGTTTTGGGCAAAATACAGCTTATCAACTAAATCAAGGGCCATAACTAAAGAATCTGGTTAAGTTTGGTAAAGATCAGATAAAAAATGAAGGCCCTACCGTATTAACGAGGCAAAATATAGCATTTTTAAAAAAAACAGAAAAAAAACAACTAAACAATTTAAAAAAAAAATAAAATAAAAAATGGTAAAGTCTGGCAACGATCAGATGCAAAATAAAGGCCCTATCATAAGACGAGGCAAATTCTAGCATTTTTAACAAAATCAAGGGCCAAAGATCAGATGCTTGATGTTATAAGAGCCATGTTAAATTTTTAAAAAACAAATCTATTTAAAAAAAAAAGAATAAAAAAATACTGGTTATGTCTGGCAAAGATCAGATGCAAAATAAAGGCTCTATCGTAAGACGAGGCAAATTCTAGCATTTTTAACAAAATCAAGGGCAATAACTCCGCTGTTACCGGTCCGATCTGTCTGGTTTTCGAACTTGACCGAGCTTTTATTGACATTAACAATCTGATAAAGTTTGATAAAGATCGCATAAAAAAAATAAAGTCTTAACGGGGCAAAATATAGCATTCTGAACTAAATCAAGGGTCATAACTCCGCTGTTACTGGTCCGATATGAATGGTTTTCGAACTTGTCCGAGCTTTTATTGATATTAACAGTCTGATAAAGTTTGGTAAAGATCAAATAATAAATGTAGGTGCTAGAATGTTCACAAGGCTTAATATGGCATTTTTCAGCAAAACAAGGGCCATAACTAACTTTCATTGATATAAAGACACTGGCAAAGTTAAGTAAAGATCCGATCAATATTGAAGGCCCTGGAGTATTCACAAGGCAGAAAATAGCATTTTTCAGAAAAAACAAGGGCCATAACTCCGGTGTTACTGACCCAATTCAGCTGATTTTCGAACTTGTCCAAGCTTTCATTGATATTAACAATCTGTGCAAGTTTGGTAAAGATCAAGTAATAAATGAAGGTGCTAGAGTGTTCACAAGGCAGAAAATGGCATTTTTCAGAAAAAACAAGGGCCATAATTCTGGTGTTACTGACCCAATTCAGCTGATTTTCGAACTTGTCCAATCCATAATTGGTATTAACAATCTGTGCAAGCTTGGTAACGATCAAATAATAAATGAAGGTGCTAGAGCGTTCACAGGGCAGAAAATAGAAATTTTCAGGAAAAAAAGGGCCATAACTCCGGTGTTACTGATTCGATTTGGCTGGTTTTCGAACTTGTCCGAGCCTTCATTGATATTAACAATCTGTGCAAGTTTGGTAAAGATCAAATAATAAATGAAGGTGCTAGAGTGTTCACAAGGCTTAACATGGCATTTTTCAACAAAACAAGGGCCATAACTCCGGTGAAATTATTCCGATCTGGCTGGTTTTCGAACTTGTCCGAGCTTTCATTGATATTAACAACCTGTTAAAGTTTGGTAAAGATTGGATGAAAAATGAAGGCCCTAGAGTGTTCACAAGACAAAAGTTAACGACGGACGGACGACTCGCCATCCCATAAGCTCTACTGGCCAAGATATTTTGAGTCGAGCCGATTTCTTGTGCTCAAAAGTTTGACAAATATTAGGCCTGTATAGCTAAAAACAAGAGGCCCAAGAGGGCCTGTGGACGCTCTACTGGCTAAAACAGCTCTTATAGATTTAGATAGATATAGCTCTCTTCTCCTATAGATTTAACAAAGGAAAATACAATATAGCATTTTTCAACAAATCAAGGGCCATAACTCTGTTATTACTAATAAGATCTAGCTGGTTTTTGAAATTGTCCAAGATTTCATTGATATACCGCTTTGCACAACTAGACATCATACTGAGCCTTCCTGCCAAATTTCGTAGAAATCCAACAAGCCATTTAAGAGGAGTAGTGCGGACAAGAAATAAAAATGTCGAAGGGCCATAACTCCGTCAAAAATCAGCGAACTGGAACAAATGCGTGATATGCACAACTAGACATCTTACCGATGCTTCCCGCCAAGTTTCATCGAAATTCAACAAGGCATTTAGGATGAGTAGCGCCGAAAAGAAATTTTAAAGTAAGTGTCAAGTAATTAAAAAGATAATGAAAAAAAATGGAAAAAAAAAAATTAAAAAAATTAAAAAAAAAAAATGAATTAAAAAAAAATTTAAAAAAAATTGAAACAACTAAAAAAACAACAATTTAAAAAAATAAATAGAAATTGAAATATAACAAGAGGTCAATGACCTTGAAGCTCTACTGATTGATTTTGATTTCAGGAAGTAGTCGCTACAGACTTGTTTTTTGAAAATCTATTTTTAACCGTGGCGGCCATCTTGAATTTCCGGCCGACCTGAAATTTTGCTAAGATCAATAAGACATTAAGAGCAACATTCCTGTGAAGTTTCATGAAAATCCGTCAGGTAGTTTCAAAGAAGTAGTCGCTACAAGTTTTCATTATATAACTCTATGTAAACAAAGCAGCCATGTTTAAGGTCAAATCAAAACGATTTTCGACAAGGACCAACATCATGTCATACTGATCATTTTAGAAAAAGTCCCATATCAATATCTCTTATTGTTTTGAAGAAGTAGTCGCTACAAACTTATTTATTTTAAATCTATTTTTAGCTGTGGAGGCCATCTTGAATTTCCGGCCGACCTGACATTTTTCTAGGATCAACTAGACATCAAGAGCCACATTCCTGTGAAGTTTCATGAACATCCGTCAAGTAGTTTCAGAGGAGTAGTCGCTACAAGTTTTTACTATATAACTCTATGTAACCAAAGATGGCCACTGGCAGCCATGTTTAACGTCGAATCAAAATAATTTTCCACAAGGATCTACATCATGTCATGCTGATAATTTTAGAAAAAGTCCCATATCAATATCACTTATAGTTTTCAAGAAGTAGTCGCTACAAACTTATTTTTTAAAAATCTATTTTTAGCTGTGACGGCCATCTTGAATTTCCGGCCGACCTGAAATTTTGATAGGATCAATAAGACATCAAGAGCAACATTCCTGTAAAGTTTCATGACAATCCGCCAAGTAGTTTCAGAGGAGTAGTCGCTACAAGTTTTTACTATATAACTCTATGTAAACAAAGATGGCCGCTGGCAGCCATGTTTAACGTTGAATCAAAACGATTTTTGACTAGGATCAACATCATGTCATGCTGATCATTTTAGAAAAAGTCCCATATCAATATCACTTATAGTTTTCAAGAAGTAGTCGCTACAAACTTATTTTTTAAAAATCTATTTTTAGCTGTGACGGCCATCTTGAATTTGCGGCCGACCTGAAATTTTTCTAGGATCAATTAGACATCAAGAGCAACATTCCTGTAAAGTTTCATGACAATCCGCCAAGTAGTTTCAGAGAAGTAGTCGCTACAAGTTTTTACTATATAACTCTATGTAAACAAAGATGGCCGCTGGCAGCCATGTTTAACGTTGAATCAAAACGATTTTTGACTAGGATCAACATCATGTCATGCTGATCATTTTAGAAAAAGTCCCATATCAATATCACTTATAGTTTTCAAGAAGAAGTCGCTACAAACTTGTATTTTAAAACTCTATTTTTAGCTTTGGCGGCCATCTTGGATTTCACATCAACATGAATTTTTGCTAGGATCAACTAGACTTTATGGACAACATTTCTGTAAAGTTTCATGAATATCCATCCAGTAGTTTCAGCTGTGAAGTCGCTACAAATAAAAGTTTACGGCCAGACGGACAGACGGCCAGACGGACGCCGCACCACGGCATAAGCTCTGCTGATCTCTGATCAGTAGAGCTAAAAATCAAAAAAAAAATCTTTTTTTTTTTTTTTTTTTTTTTAAAATTAAAAAACTGTTACCCACGGGGCGCGTCCAAATTTGACACCAGGGTCACCATTTGAACAAACTTGGTAGAGGACCATAAGCAGATGCTACATGTAATACATGAGAACTCTGTGCCATGTGGTTCCAGAGAAGATTTTTTTCAGTTTTTGCCTTTACAAGTCTAAGTAAAACTGTGACTCCCAGGGTGGGGCCAAATGTGACCAATGGGTCACCATTTGAACAAACTTGGTAGAAGACCATAAGCTTATAGCAAATGCAAAATTTTAAACCTCTGTCTCTTGCAGTTTCAGAGAAGAAGAATTTTTTCAGTTTTTCCCTATACATGTCTATGTAAAACATGTGACCCTTGGGGCGGGGCCAAATGTGACCCCAGGGTCACCATTTAAACAAACTTGGTAAAGGACCATAAGCTTATAATAAATGTAAAATATCAAACCTCTGCCTCTTGTAGTTTCCGAGAAGAAGATTTTTAAAAAAAAAATCCTATATAAGTCTATGTAAAACTGTGACCCTTGGGGCGGGGACAAATTTGACCCTAGGGTCACCATTTGAACAGAATTAGCAGAGGACTATAAGCTGATGCTACATGTAATACATGAGAGCTCTGTGCCATGTGGTTCCAGAGAAGAAGATTTTTTTCAGTTTTTCCCTATACAAGCCTATGTAAAACTGTGACCCCCGGGGTTGGGCCAAATGTGACCCCTGGGTCACTATTTGAACAAACTTGTTAGAGGACCACAAGCTTATAGCAAATGCAAAATATTAAACCTCTGGCTCTTGCAGTTTCAGAGAAGATTTTTTAAGTTTTTCCCTATACATGTCTATGTAAAACATGTGACCCTTGGGGCGGGGCCAAATGTGACCCGAGGATCACCATTTGAACAAACTTGGTAAAGGACCATAAGCTTATAGTAAATGCAAAATATCAAACCTCTGGCTGTTGTAGTTTCCGAGAAGAAGATTTTTTTAAAAAAAATCCTATATACGTCTATGTAAAACTGTGACCCCTGGGGAGGGGACAAATTTTACCCAGGGTCACCATTTGAACAAACTTAGTAGAGGACCATAAGCTGATGCTACATGTAATACATGAGAGCTCTGTGCCTTGTGGTTTCAGAGAAGAAGATTTTTTAAAGTTTTTTCCTATATGTCTATATGAAAAACATGCAAAACCTCAATATACAAACTTTGGACCCCCGGGGCACGGCCATTTTTGACCCCGGGGACTTTCTTTGAACAAACTTGATAGTCTAGGCGTTGGCGATCATTTTAAAAGAAAAACTGTTGAAATCTGTCGAGCGGTTCTGGAGAAGATTTTTTAAGGTTTCGACCATATATGGTAATGGCAGCCATCTTGGATGTAGCGCTGATCTAATTTTAACAAATCTAAAAAGCATTCATCTAAGGATCATCCATGTGAAGTTTGGTCAAAATTAGCCAAGCGATTTCTGAGGAGAAGTCGTTTGAAGAAAAGTTAACGGACGACAGACGACAGACAGACAGACGACAGACGACAGACAACACACCATCCCATAAGCTCTGCTGGCCCTTGGCCCTTGGCCAGCAGAGCTAACAAGAGGCCCAAGAGGGCCTGTGGACGCTCTACTGGGTAACATGGCTCTTATAACATCAATGAAGCGAGAGACTGACTTTTACGTTTTTTTTAAAGTTTTGGGATATTATTTTTTTTTTAGATATTTTTTTTTTATTGATTTAAACTTTACAACACTCCAATGAGACACCTACCCTGACCAGATCCGCCTTTTTATTTTTTTATAGGTGGGGTGGGTAATGGTGGTGGTGACGGGCAGGAGGGGCTGGTGAGGGATAACCAAATAAATTGGACTGCAGCTTTGTTTTAGTATTTTGGTGTTAAATCTGGCTGCATATGGTGATGCTCGCCAATAAAAAATAAATAAAAAAACATTAGCACACTAGTGGGTGGCCAGTTGAGATTGGCCATCAAAATGCACACCGAGAAGTTGAACAGCGGTCAACCTTTTTAAATATAGGCTACAGACTACTTTTCAGACTTTAGTGTGAGCCCCTTCACCGAATACCGAATACGCACCTGTAAACGTTCAATGACTGACACTCGTTATATTTTTTGACCGACAGTGCTGAGTCGAAATGTTATCGTTTTAGCGTGTAATTTTGATAAAGAAATACCATGATGTTCGTAACATGTAGTACACGTCATGTACTATTTAAGCTTAAACAACATATTTTTAGTATCTCCTTGTATTTCATTAGAAAAGAACACAAGTGTTGCCAATTTTTAAACGCATTTTAACAATGGCATCTCTTACAAGTTATTTCCCCTCGCTTCGAAATTTTAAATGGGTGAATCTCGCAATTTCTCGCGCAGTAAAGCATCTAAAAGTCAATACAGCTGAAGATGACGAAACTTAAAGGGGAACTGAAATTTTAATCATGTAAATTTGTTACAATCTTCCAGATTACGGTTTAAAAAAAAAGAAAATGGCGACCGTTTCACTTTTTTGACGTTGACGGAAAATGACGTACTACTTTCCGTTGTTATGTGTTGCTATGATAAGTAGACGGCGGAGCTAAATAACCACTCTGCTTCCCACCTGCAAGTTTATCATCATATACAATACAGTTGGGCAAAATACAGCTTATCAACTAAATCAAGGGCCATAACTAAATAATCAGGTAAAGTTTGGTAAAGATCAGATGAAAAATGAAGGCCCTACCGTATTAACGAGGCAAAATATAGCATTTTTAACTAAATCAAGAGCCATAACTCCTCTGTTACTGGTCCTATTGGTCCAACATAGAGCTAAAAAAAAAAAGATAAAAAAAAAAATTTAAAAAAAAATTAAATAAAGAAAAAAAAAGAAAGAAAAAAAAGAAATTATAATATAAAAAAACAAAGTCGTAAAATCTGGTAAAGTTTGGCAAGATCAGATGCAAAATGAAGGCCCTATCGTAAGACGAGGCAAATTATAGCATTTTTAACAAAACCAAGGGCCATAATCCGCTGTTACTGGTCCGATCTGTCTGGTTTTCGAACTTGACCGAGCTTTTATTGACATTAACAATCTGATAAAGTTTGGTAAAGATCGGATAAAAAATAAAGTCTTAACGAGGCAAAATATAGCATTCTGAACTAAATCAAGGGTCATAACTCCGCTGTTACTGGTCCGATATGAATGGTTTTCGAACTTGTCCGAGCTTTCATTGATATTAACAATCTGATAACGTTTGGTAAAGATCAGATGAACAATGAAGCCCCTATTGTCTTGAGGCAAAATATAGCATTTTTAACTAAATCAAGGGCAATAACTCCGCTGTTAATGGTCCGATCTAGCTGGTTTTGAACATGTCCGAGCTTTCGTTGATATTAACAATCTGTGCAAGTTTGGTAAAGATCAAATAATAAATGAAGGTGCTAGAGTGTTCACAAGGCTTAATATGGCATTTTTCAGCAAAACAAGGGCCATAACTCCGATGATATTATTTCAATCTTGCCGGTTTTTCGAACTTTTTCAAGCTTTCATTGATATAAAGACACTGGCAAAGTTAAGTAAAGATCCAATTAATATTGAAGGCCCTAGAGTGTTCACAAGGCAGAAAATAGCATTTTTCAGAATAAACAGGGCCATAACTTCAGTGTTACTGATCCGATTTAGCTGGTTTTCGAACTTGTTCGAGCTTTTATTGATATTTAACAATCTGTGCAAGATTGGTAAAGATCAAATAATAAATGAAGGTGCTAGAGTGTTCACAAGGCAGAAAATGGCATTTTCCAGAAAAAACAAGGGCCATAACTCTGGTGTTACTGACCCAATTCAGCTGATTTTCAATTTGTCCAAGCTGTAATTGGTATTAACAATCTGTGCAAGTTTGGTAACGATCAAATAATAAATGAAGGTGCTAAAGGGTTGACAAGGCAGAAAATAGCAATTTTCAGAAAAACAAGGGCCATAACTCCGGTGTTACTGATCCGATTTCGCTGGTTTTCGAACTTGTCCGAGCTTTCATTGATATTAATAATCTGTGCAAGTTTGGTAAAGATCAAATAATAAATGAAGGTGCTAAGTGTTCACAAGGCTTAATATGGCATTTTTCAGCAAAACAAGGGCCATAACTCCGGTGAAATTATTCCGATCTGGCTGGTTTTCGAACTTGTCCGAGCTTTCATTGATACTAACAAACTATTTAAGTTTGGTAAAGATCGGATGAAAAATGAAGGACCTAGAGTGTTCACAAGACAAAAGTTAACGACGGACGGACGACGGACAACTCACCATCCCATAAGCTCTGATGGCCCTTGGCCAGTTGAGCTAACAACAACTTTTACAACAACATCAATGACATGTTAAAATTCTGCCTTTTGCAGCTTTACAACTTTCCCAGGCTAAGCAATAGCACTGTCCTAATAACTAGAGACACCCTGGTCTGAGGTAGGATTTTTGAGATTCACCAGAAAATATGAGATTTCCCCCTCATGTTCATGTTAACGGTTTTTCTGTCGGTCTTTTTTTGCAGATACCGTATTTTCCCTAATAGTTGTGCACCGATGTTTTGCAGGATAGTTGTGCACCGATGTTTTGCAGGTACAGTATTTTCCCTAATAGTTGTGCACCGATGCTAGGCAAAATGTCAAGGGGACACACTTATAAAATGTAACATTTTTATTTATTTTTGGATGCAAGAGATTAAAAATCTATTGAATTTTGAAGATTTTTTAATTATTTTTATTTTGTATTTTTTTTAAATATATTTTTATATTTTTTAACATTAAATATTATATGTGGAGAAAATTGTATACCAACCAATTACCAATGGATTTGAACCCGCAGCCCTAGACACCAACCTCGACACAGCACCTCGCTCCAATAGCAGACGCCTTAGCCCATTCGGCCACCTAGTCAACCTAAAAAGATTGATTTCGGAAACCGGGTGGTACTTAAGGTCATACTCTTGAACGCGTCGGATATCTTCGGGCTTTTCCGTCAAATAACGACAACCATAGTATATATTGATACAATACATAAAGTTACAAAAACAAACACATAAATTTCAGAAAAAATATGTTTAAAAGCAAAAACATAAACCTGTTAATAATATAAGGCAACTTTATATATGTATCCTGAAGAAGACGATAAAAGCCGAAAGCGCTCGATATAATTGTGTTAGTTCAAGCACTTTTTGGTTGATAATTCTTCTCAAATTTATCTTTTTAAATACCTGTCTTCCCGGAATCCTCCATGGTCCAGTGCTCCAGAAGGGGTCTTGTAAGATGTATACTATTCTTTACCATATATATATTTACAGATAGGGGTCGATACTTGTATGGGAGGCACTCTTAGAGGAAATACGGTATGTCGTTTAATTTTACTTTTGAAAATAAACTGCAAAAAGCAGTCGCTCAACTCCTGACGCCATATGATTATACTACCATAAATTAATGTATAGCTGTTGAATCGAATTGAATTGAATTGAATTGGGTTTTAAGGCGCACCAACACATGAAAGGTTATATGGCGCCTAACAGGAATGAACATGCCAGGCTCATCCTCCATGTACATCGAGATAAAATATGGAGAATGGGCCTAGATCCTTCTCACCCTGAACTGCAGAGTTGCTGCAAATTCTATTGTAGACACTCCATTTACTCTGGAGCCACGTTTATTGTTTTTCTGCCACTGCTCTAGTGATGTGAGAGAGATAGCACCTGAAACAATGCAGTGATCATGATGAAGACCGTTAATGAGCATGAACAAAAAATGATAAAATGAACATGAATTTGGCGGATTCTACCCCTCTGCCTACCCCTCCAACGGGATCTGCAGTGGCCCTATTCTTTGCCCCGTAACCATATGGGGCCCCCGGGAACCACACGGGGCTAATAGCTGTTGAATCAACACTGAAATGTGTGTGTACAGCACTGTCACAAATATCACTATACTGCTCAGTGGTAAACGTATGACAATACATGTTTGTCAACTTTGTGTTTTATAATAATTTGGAACCCGCCCTATAATGTCATATTGTGCTAATCTTTTGGTCAGTTCTTGCACGTAATTTGTTGTTTCCCGATTGTTTTATTTGACTTTCAAGCGGTTCTTCTGTAACCTTCCAACTCTGTTTTGATTGGTTGTTGATGACCCCTATTTCAGTAAACGTCTGCTGCCCTAATAGCGAAATAAGTAATTTTCCGTCTGATCACAGATATATTATTAGGTTTATGGTCTGATCTGATGTCTCGGTTGTTATGCACTCTCAAACATTGATTCCTTTTTTTTTTTCTGCGTTAATGTGTCAATAATAAATGGAAAATTCTATAAAGAGTTTTAGCAATCTAGCATGCTTAAAGTATCAAGCAAATGTAAATATTGAGCATTGTTCTTGCACTGTACTGTCATATATGGTGATGAATACGTGGATAGAACTCTTGGGTAGTTTGATGACCATATGAATCCTAGTTCGACTGAATATATCTGATGTGCACGACGACGCTGCGAATGTGATTATCTGCAGGCAGGGACTAACACTAAAATAACATTATATATTCAACTTCGCTTCTTCACCCAGTTCAACAAAAACAGAAGATAGCATTCCAAATTTCTTTTTTCTTCTGTTTTTACCTCGTCAAAATAACTGCCAATCTGCCATAAGGATCACGTCACTTTCTCTAGTGAAAAACCATACGTCTCGATGATCTAGATAAGTTAATGGAGAAAACAACGGTATAATGAAATTATAAATCACTACCTGAAAGGCAAACATTAGCGGAGCGATGTGTATAAATGAATATATGTCATTGTAGAATGGTCACTGAAATTCACTATGTATTTGCACAAGTGTAAATTGTTTAATTCAAAATAACACCTGTCTGTCAGAATAAAAGTATACTCTAACTACCAGTTATCGGAAGTTAAAGTATTTCAGACAGCTGAAATGGATATGCTTCAAAACAAATAGAGTATGGTCTCATCTCATGGGTTGGTTTGAACACCTCAATGGGCTATGCCCATGTCGATGTTTAAATCAACCAACGAGATGAGACCATACTCTATCTATAAGTTAGGAAACAGTCTAGGTCTGGGTCTAGGGATATAGTTGTGGGTACGTGGTCGCTGAATAACTTCTCAAAATTCAAGCCAGGTTCGATTCCCACTTTCAGCATTATGAAAGAGTATTGGGGTCGCATTTAAGACCCATGTGTTTTACTCGGGCTCTCCGGATTCCTCCCAAATTAAGACCACATATTAAGCACTGTCATCTCCACCATCGAGAGTGTTTCATATGTGCTGGGATCAATGTAAATAAACTAGATCGGTGCTCTCTGTAGAATGTGCTTTGCCAGAGCCCAGATGCGGACACTGCCAGTGACTGTGACATGGCTGTCTGATCAAATGACTATTTGCAATAAGTATAGATTTGCAAAGTTTAATAAAATAAAAATGTAAAAGTTACAGGAAATGTTAAAACTGTTTGCAATGACGGATGGATGGACAGACGGACGGATGCAAGACAACAAACAAAGCGATCCATAAATGTTTTACTATAAACACATCTATACAATAAAGTGTATGTGCGAGAATAGATGTGTAAGGGCAGGAAGATGTATCTCTCTATATAGAAAGAATGAATAAACAACCATTATTACATACTTTAAGATATGAACATTTCTGCCCATTCCTTGAAAAGGAAAAATTCAACAATAGGTAAGGCCATAATAAATTAATTGCTATTTTATTTTAAATGGACAATGGCCTCGGCACAAGGCAAAAATAGTAAAACATACTGAGTACTTCCAAGATTGAAAACACATTTTAATAGTGTTTCATACTTTCATAAAAAAACGGGGGCGGGCGGGGATGAGAATCTAGCAATTAATTTATTATGGCCTAAAAACTTGGCAATGCGTGACTTAAAATTGTTCAACGACTGGCTTATGAATGTCGATGTTGGTGTGACGGAGTTGTTTCTCCGGTAGAACTGAATGTGTATCTTGGCAAGATTTTCCACATGATAAGAAAGACCGATTATTCTGAGTATCGATATAAACCAGAATCTACGAAATTAATTACAAGAACGATGCCTAAAGGAGCATTATATGCCCGTTTCCTAAAGTTTTTACGTTAAAAGCATTATCCTAGGTGTCAGGTCAATGTAACCCTTACCTTTGACCTTCTAACAACAAAATAACTGATAGGGATGTTGTTTAACCAACAGCACTATTTGTATAAAGTTTCAAGAGTGTAGATCAAATATTCGTGAATAACAGCTGGGAAGGAATTTGTCATGATCAGGTCAAAGTGGCCTTGACATCTGACCTACTAAGCTTAAAATTAATAGAGGCTGCTTTAACATGGGTACTATTTCTGTAAAGATTCAAAATTGTAGGTCTAATAGTTACAAGTTACAGTGAGGAAAATGTCTTAAGATTCAGTGATTGTCATTTCAATGTGACCTTGATGACCTACTGAACCCAAAAGTAATAGGCTTCCTCCTCTGACCAAGGACAATGCACCAATAAAGTTTAATAAGTATCATATTTTTGGGATTGTCACGTATATGAAGACATGGTGACCTTGACCGTTGACCTACTAAGCCCAAAAGTTCCTCTTCTCACCAAGGATCATGTGTCTACAAAGTTTCATGATTGTAGGTATTATACTCCTGGAGTTATTATACCACTTGGAATATGTACTGGTGACCTTGACCATTGACCTAGTGACCCCAAAAGAAACAGGGTTTCTCCTCGGACCAAACGCAATGTATCTATGAAGTTACATGAGTGTGAATGTTGTGGTTTCACAGTTATTTAGCGGAATGTATATATCCATATAAGGTCATGGTGACCTTGACATTTGGCCTACTGACCCCAAAGACAATAAGGTTCTTTCTCTTGCCAATGTCAATGCACATACAAAGTTTCATTAGTGGGGGTGTTTTGAATTCGATGTTATCGTGCAGAATGTATATTATCATATAAGGTCATAGCGACCTTGACCATTGACCTGCTATTTTCTCTTACCAAAGGCAATGTACCTATGAAGTTTCATGAGTGTGGATGTTACGCTTTTGAAGTTATCCCAAGAAATGCCTATTTCCATATAATGTCACGGTGACCTTGACCTTTGACCAAATGGCCCCAAAATCATTAGGGTTCCTCCTCTCACCAAAAGCAATGTACCTTAAGTTTCATAAGTGTGGGTATTATGGTTTCGAAGTTGTCAGATGGAATGTCTAATTTCATATAAGGTCATGGTGACGTTTGACCTACTGACCCCAAAAACAATAAGGATCCTCCTCTCACCTTGGGCAATGTGTACCTTTTCGACATAAGGTCACGGTGACATTAACCATTGACCTACTGACTCCAAAAAAAAAAGGGATCCTCCTCTCCCCTAAGGCAATATACCTATGAAGTTTCATGAGTGTCGGTTTAATGGTTTCAGAGTTATTGTCCAGAATACAAACTTGTTTACGGACGGACGGATGGATGGACGGACGACCCCATACCATAATTTCAAACGAGCATATAAAAACAGGTCAGGTTTACATTCATAGACAAGACGTTAAGTTCAAAATGACCGTGGTAAATCAGTTACAGAACATTGTTCTATTTTTAGAACAGATGGAGAGAGGCCCTGATAAGAGTTTCGATAAAGTTTTTGGGGTGTTGTAAACATTATAATTAAATAAAGAATCATTTGTATAATGCGTATGTTTAAATATTGTAGATGCAATAGCAGAACTGTGTGTATACTGTGTACATATGTGTTGTTCAGCTGAATTTTGTGAAACAAATGAAATCCTTAAAATCTTTAGAAAATATGTGATAGTAAGTTTATATAACCGCCCTTGATCTATATCAGCCCTCAAACTAACACTCTTGGCCAGATATAGGAGTCTCGGGCGGATATAGCGGCAGATATGAATTACACTGGGTTTTAAGGTGCACCAAATCATGAACGGTTATATGGCGCCTAACAGGAATGAACGTGCCAGGCTGATCCTCCATTTACATCAAGATGGGCCTAGAACCATCTTACCTGCAGAACTGCAGAGTTGCTGCAAATCCTATAGTAGACATTCCATTTACGATATGGAGCCACGTTTCCACGTTTGCATACGCATTGTCAAGATAAAGACCTTGAACGGCAGATATGAAAACTGCCATATAATAATCTATAAATATGACTCTCAAACCATGAAATGGAGTAAATGCTGCCACATAGATGGCTCAGTATGGAACTGTTGTATCTTGCGCTTTATTTAACAAATAATATATGATGCTGAGGTCCATATGTAAGTTTATGGACTGGGCAGTCAGACCTAGAATGTTATATGGACCGAAGCGGCAGGTCTGAATGCCCAGTCCATAAACTTCATATGGACCATACATTATTTGTTATATTATACTGAATCTGACCAACAAATACGTTTTATGATTTATTTTGACGTCGTTTTTTTCACACGTCCATTAATATAGCTATTGGAAAGAGCGCCCGGTCAATATGCAACTTTATGGACCGGATGACGTCACATTAAACAAAGAGTGGAATATGCAAATGAGGTATAATATTTATATATAGTTACAACAGTTTTACATTCATCCGTCCAAATTTTGAGCAGTATCACTGTTTCATTTTATGTACTATGTGTGTGTACTTTTCAATTTCCTTTTACATACGGACAACACGTGACGTTTACAGAAATACAACACCATCACTGTGGTAAGAATTTATTTAGACATGTAAAAAACACATAACAATTGAAGTTTAGGTCACAAGATGAATGCTAAAATTTTGTAAATTTGGAACTCCAGTTACTGTAGACTGATCCACTGCGCTTGTCTGTTTTATATTTCAATTCAGGAACTAAATTTGGTGGTGAAATCGATAATAAGCATTTGATATGATTAAGCGTCTGCTAATTTAGAGTACCATAGAAAAAATCATCTCATGATCAAATAAATGTTTGATATGATTAAGCGTCTGCTAATTTAGTGATATGATTAAGCGTCTGCTAATTTAGTGATATGATTAAGCGTCTGCTAATTTAGTGATATGATTAAGCGTCTGCTAATTTAGTGATATGATTAAGCGTCTGCTAATTTAGTGATATGATTAAGCGTCTGCTAATTTAGAGTATTGTAGAACAAATGATACTCACATGGATATACAGGTACCCTGGATTAGAAACTGCCTATACGCCCCTTGTTAATTCTCGATTTATCCGCCGAATAAGCTGGTTCCTTGATTACTCTGCGGTAAACAACAGGGTACCAGGTGCGCGGTGACCATTTTTGTCGCGATCGATTATCTTGAAATGAGTTGATGCTGACATAAAACTGATTTATTAACTAAATGAATATCCTGTTTATATTGAACTGCGTACCTAATATATCTGTGATTGAACATAACAAGATTAATACAACTGAAGCCAAAATCAAGTTGAGTTACCTAATGAGCCGGCTAACTTATGTACTTACATATATCATTATGCATGCATATGTACAATTTGCCGAGTCACATGATCATTGTCGCAGTTTCACATACGGTCATCTTATTTATGTTGGTTATTAAAGTTAAAACAGAAGTAAAGAATAATCTCTCAGCTAGCTTAAATACATTTCCCAAAAGAAACAAATCAGCAACGATCTGAATATATATACTGACGAGATAAAGAAACGCCTCATCGGGAATTTCCGCTATATATTGTATGTACACTATGCTGCTGTTAATCGAATGGTACATGGCTACGTAAGACCTTTCTTTTCGGAAAAAATACTAAAACAACACAAAACACTTCAAATAGTATTTCTTCAAAGTTTGATTATTACCCCGTCTGCAGAGTATCTGTTTGGCTCAAGCATGTGAGCAAACTTAGGATGCAAATTTCTGCAAACTCTTGATGTTAAATACAGTACTAAAATAGTCAATTTTTCAAAGAGGAACTTCAATATTTATGAATTTCTTGTTATAAATAAAGTGTACTGTGATTAAAACGTCTACAACATCACAGTTGTGTCCTTTCTCTAACCAACTGCAACTTTGTTTTACAAAACATTTCTTTGGAATATTATGTGGCATTAAGTGTGCGGTATATACAATATATAGCGGAAATTCCCGATAAGGCGTTTCTTTATCTCGTCAGTATATATATTAACAATTTGCCGTGTCACGTCAATGTCGCAGTTTCGAATTATTACGGATAAACAAACGGATATTTTGTTATTTGTTTTGTTTTCACTTTATAGAAGAAAGAATTAGCTCTTAACGTGTCTTTGAATTAGCCAGCTAACTTAAAAACTTTTCCCAAAATCTGCAACGATATGTATGTTTTTTTTCAATTTGCCGTTTCACGTCACAGTCACAGTTTCACATACGGTCAAAGGAACGTATTTTTTTTGTTAATTAGTTCGTTTTTAGTAAAACTAAAACAAAATCACTGTATAGAATATAGAATTGTCTTTCAACTCGTTTTTGAAATAGCCAGCTATCTGAAATAATTTTCCCAAAACAAATAAATTAACGATATGTATACTAGGTTTCTTAGATTTGATAAATTCGCAAGACGGTGCGAAACTTAGCGCAACTCGCATGCGCGAAAAACCCTTACCCGTACGCGCAAGTATTCATGGGTAAATTATTATTCGGCGGATAAATTGGACTTACGATACGTTTCGAATCCAGAGTATGTAGATCTAAGACTATGATTCTCTTGATCAAATAAATGTTTGATATGAGTAAGCGTCTGATTACATAGAGTACTGTAGAACAAATGATTCTCATGATCAAATGGATGCTTGATATGATTAAGCGTCTGATTACATAGAGTACTGTAGAACAAATAATTCTCATGATCAAATGGATGTTTGATATGATTAAGCGTCTGCTTATTTAGAGTACTGTAGAACAAATAATTCTCATGATCAAATAAACGTTCGATACGATTAAGCGTCTGCTTATTTAGAGTACTGTAGATTTAGAGTACCGTAGAACAAATAATTCTTATGATCAAATGGATGTTTGATATGATTAAGCGTCTGCTTATTTAGAGTATCGTAGAACAAATGATTCTCATGATCAAATGGATGTTTGATATGATTAAGCGTCTGCTTATTTAGAGTACCGTAGATTTAGGGTACCGTAAAACAAATAATTCTCATGATCAAATAAATGTTTGATACCATTAAGCGTCTGCTAATTTAGAGTTCCACAGAAGAAATAATTCTCATGATCAAATAAACGTTTGATACGATTAAGCGTCTGCTTATTTAGAGTACTGTAGAACAAATAATTCTTATGATCAAATAAACGTTTGATACGATTAAGCGTCTACTTATTTAGAGTACCGTAGATTAAGAGTACCGTAGAACAAATGAGTCTCATGATCAAATGGATGCTTGATATGATTAAGCGTCTGCTTATTTAGAGTACCGTAGATTTAGGGTACCGTAGAACAAATAATTCTCATGATCAAATGGATGTTTGATATGATTAAGCGTCTGCTTATTTAGAGTACCGTAGATTTAGAGTACCGTAGAACAAATGATTCTCATGATCAAATGGATGTTTGATATGATTAAGCGTCTGCTTATTTAGAGTACCGTAGATTTAGAGTACCGTAGAACAAATAATTCTCATGATCAAATGGATGTTTGATATGATTAAGCGTCTGCTTATTTAGAGTACTGTAGAACAAATAATTCTCATGATCAAATAAACATTTGATACGATTAAGCGTCTGCTTATTTAGAGTACCGTAGAACAAATGATTCTCATGATCAAATGGATGTTTGATATGATTAAGCGTCTGCTTATTTAGAGTATCGTAGAAGAAATAATTCTCATGATCAAATGGATGTTTGATATGATTAAGCATCTGCTAATTTAGAGTACTGTAGAACAAATAATTCTCATGATCAAATGGATGTTTGATATGATTAAGCGTCTGCTTAATTAGAGTATCGTAGAAGAAATAATTCTCATGATCAAATAAACATTTGATATGATTAAGCGTCTGCTTATTTAGAGTATCGTAGAAGAAATAATTCTCATGATCAAATGGATGTTTGATATGATTAAGCATCTGCTAATTTAGAGTACTGTAGAACAAATAATTCTCATGATCAAATGGATGTTTGATATGATTAAGCGTCTGCTTAATTAGAGTATCGTAGAAGAAATAATTCTCATGATCAAATGGATGTTTGATATGATTAAGCATCTGCTTAATTAGAGTATCGTAGAAGAAATAATTCTCATGATCAAATGGATGTTTGATATGATTAAGCGTCTGCTTATTTAGAGTATCGTAGAAGAAATAATTCTCATGATCAAATGGATGTTTGATATGATTAAGCGTCTGCTTAATTAGAGTATCGTAGAAGAAATAATTCTCATGATCAAATAAACATTTGATATGATTAAGCGTCTGCTTATGTAGAATACCGTAGAACAAAATTAACTCTTCTCTAAACATCTAATTTTATGTAGGAGTTAAATATGACTAGATTAGCTGGTGAAAGTCGTAAGTATTAGTACCAGACTAGATTGGCTGTTAACAGTCGTCAATTGTATTTGTTCGCTGGGTTAGTCACTACAACTACTGCAACGTATAGGTATCTAACAAAGTTTACATGTTTGACGATGTCCTGACTTTATCCTGGCATCCAATTCGTTGCATTAGAAGTTTCCATGCCTTCTCCACCTGCAATATTTATCAATGTCTTCAATATAAAACACAGTGTTCTAACATACTTGGTAAATATCATTCAATCTGATTGTCTGACGTTAAAAAAAGTCATATATCAAGTCATGTGACATAAAGCTGTCAACAACATCATGTCATTTAGCTTTATTTCAATGCAGCCATTAGTAAAACTGACGAAAATAATTAAATGCGTGAAACCAGTGCTCAATTTTGACTTGCGACAGTATACATGTTTCAGCAGTTTAATGGTAGTGTTTCCCCTTATGCGGAATGGCAGGGCGGGTCGGCACGCCCTTTTTTCGCCCCGCCATGCAGTCTTTACATACCGCCACGCATTAATTACATGCGGCCCCGCAGTGCCCTTTCTAAAACTGTGACCTTTAAGCCGACAATCACCAGATTTAGCCATGGGGTATTTCCAGTCTACAGGTAACTGATCACGCGTGACACTTGTGATAAGCACTGGTTCCCGTGAATACGCACTGTTAGTATAATCGGCATAATGGATTGCAGTAACCAACGACTTTGTCGTACTTTGAACATGTTTGTTTTCATAGTAGATGTAATTATCGGATTACGGACAATTATCTGCGGCATTATAATCGGCTCTTTGATGAGTTGATGAGATGATACAAGATAGGTACTCCCCCGAAGATTGGCAATTAATGATTGAAGTAATTATATTGTGCCGTTGTTGCTTTCTTTTGTACGCTAATTTTCGCGATCCGCAGAGTAGAATAAATGTTGTTGTCTGTTTTTTAATGAATAGAATATTTGATGTTTGTAAAAGTTTGTGGAACTTAATTAGCGATTGAGTAAATTATGGCCTCGACACAAAGCAAAAATAGTAAAATTTACTACTGAGTACTTCCAAGATTGAAAACACATTTTTAATAGTGTTTCATACTTTCAGCAATTTTTTTTTTTTTTTGAAGAAATAAAAATTACCCGGGCAGCATAAAAAAACAGGGGCGAGCGGGGATGAGAATCTAGCAATTAATTGATTATGGCCTTAGTTTGCTGTATGGTAGACTGCAAGTTAAGTTATACAATGAACATTAGTAATAATACCACCACATCAAACTTTTAAACTAATTTTGCGCGTTAAAAATGCCCTTTTTGTTTGATATACCCTGCCCTTTTTCAAGGCTGGGGGAAACACTGAATGGTCACATATCGTGTTGAACGGTTCCGCTAACATCTGCAATCATTAAACGTCTGATCATGATATATCGTCATAAATTTCAATTCAGTTACCTTTGAAAAACATACTACTGAGTACTTCCAAGATTGAAAACACATTTTTAATAGTGTTTCATACTTTCAGCAATTTTTTTTTTTTTTTGAAGAAATAAAATTACCGTACCAGCATAAAAAACGGGGGCGAGCGGGGGCGAGCGGGGATGAGAATCTAGCAATTAATTGATTATGGCCTTAGTTTGCTGTATGGTAGACTGCAAGTTAAGTTATACAATGAACATTATGTAATAATACCACCACATCAAACTTTTAAACTAATTTTGCGCGTTAAAAATGCCCTTTTTGTTTGATTTACCCTGCCCTTTTTCAAGGCTGGGGGAAACACTGAATGGTCACATATCATGTTGAACGGTTCAGCTAACATCTGCAACCATTAAACGACTGATCATGATATATCGTCATAAATTCCAATTCAGTTACCTTTAATATATTTACCTACAATGACTTTACATTAGACTGAGTTGCAAGTGAGAATTGGTTTTAATCAAAATTAGTTTATACTAAAATGAGTTTATACCAGAAGATTTTGCACTATGAAGAGTGTATACCCAAACTAGTATGCAGTCCAATAAGTTATACTTTAATGAGTTAACACTATAATGAATTTTAACTATAACATGTATAAGGCATTTACACAATGAAATTTACACTATAATGAGATTACACTATAATGAGTTTACACTATAATTAGTTTACACATTGAGATTACACTATAATGAGATAACACAATAATGAGTTTACACTATAATGAGATTACACAATAATGAGATTACATTTTAACAAGTTTACACTATAAAGAGATTACACTAGAATGAGTTTACACTATAATGAGATTACACTATAATGAGATTACACTATAATGAATTTACACTATAATGAGTTTACATTTTAACAAGTTTACACTATAATAAGTTAACACTATAAAGAGATTACACTATAATAAGTTTACACTATAATGAGATTACACTATAATGAGATTACACAATAATGAGATTACATTTTAACATGTTTACACTATAAAGAGATTACACTAGAATGAGTTTACACTATAATGAGATTACACTATAATGAGTTTACACTATAATGAATTTACACTATAATTAGTTTACACATTGAGATTACACTATAATGAGATTACACATTAATGAGATTACACTATAATGAGTTTACACTATAATGAATTTACACTATAATGAGTTTACATTTTAACAAGTTTACACTATAATAAGTTAACACTATAAAGAGATTACACTATAATGAGATACACTATAATGAGTTTACACTATAATAAGTTTACACTATAATGAGATTACACTATAATGATGAGTTTACACTATAATGAATTTACACTATAATGAGTTTACACGATGAGATTACACTATAATGAGATTACACAATAATGAGATTACACTATGAGTTAACACTATAATGAGTTTACACTATGAGATTACACTATAATGAGTTAACACTATAATGAGTTAACATTATAATGAGTTAACACTATAATGAGTTAACACTATAATGAGTTTACACTATAATGAGTTTACACTATAATGAATTTACACTATAATGGGTTTACACTATGAGATTACACTATAACGAATTTACACTATAATGAATTTATACTATAATGAGTTTACACTATGAGATTACACTATAATGAATTTACACTATAATGAATTTATACTATAATGAATTTACACTATAATGAATTTATACTATAATGAGTTTACACTATGAGATTACACTATAACGAGTTTACACTATACTGAAATCCGACTATGAGTGTACCTGCGATTGTGTGTATTCATACTCCCACAAAGTTGACAGTATCACGTTGGACCGGAGCACCCTCTCCGTGTTGGGTATCTGGGACTCCATCCTCAGTTTGGCCTGCTCCTCTGTCAACTTGTTCCTCTCCATCATACGCGTTACAGCCTGTCAAATGTACACACAAAAAGAAAAGTAAGTGTCTTAATGTGGGTGTTTCCCCACCCTCCTTCTCGAGTACTGAATACTCTCTAAGTTAGAGCTGAGTACTGAATACTCCTTCATTTTAGACCCAAGTACTGAATACTATCTAACATGAATTTCTTCATAAAAAATAACCAATTTGCTATTTATTCGTCTATTTTTATGAAGATGTGATATAAAAGGACACTGTATGAAAGGTTGTATCTCACCGTTTTGCTGTTTTGGGGTCAATCATGATGATATTTGTGGATTTCAACAGTTTTTTTTTACATAGAAAACATAGTTTGAAGGCATGTACCTATTTCTTATGCGTAATGAATACTTATTTATGTAATTTGCGGGTACTTGTACCCGGACAGTGGATATTGAATACTCTCTAAATCTGCCCTGAATACTGCTTACCAAAAGGCAGGGAAACACCCCCCTTAATGTGAAACCATTTTCATATATGTTGAGGACAAAGGTGATGAGGTGTAATACATAAAAAGGACTACAGGCATAGAGCAAAACAAGCTGTATTACTGCCAGTTCTGAAAAACTTGGCAAAAGGTGTAATAATTATTAAAATCAGATGTCCGATGATTAACAAAGATGATAGGACCATTCGAAGGTTGATCTAAAATAGATATGGAAGCTGCCATTTTGAGGTCAATGACGTCATAGTTTTAAATGACCATATATGAAATATGTATAAGTATGATAATTTACTGACTTATAGTAAAGGAAAGCACAGCAGCATTTAAGGAATTTGTATTAATTTGCAGGGATTTTTTAGTGTTCATTTTTGTTGGTGCTAATTAGTTTGGGTTACAAAGATATCCTGTGCTATATCTTACATCTCTGATTTCATGTATTCAGACATACCTCTGCTGGTGGAACTATGGACGTCCAGACTTCATGAGTCATCGTGTCCCAATTCGCCTCTAAAAGTATCGCCGCATCTAACACGATAATGGAATGCCCAGCTGCAAAGTAAGTAGTTCGAATCGGAAAAAAAACAAGAAAAATGTTCGATACAATTACTTTTAAAAAAAACTTAGTGAAGAAAAAATAAGCTTGATAAAAATGCTTTCGTAAGTATTGCTGCACCTTACACAATAATGTACAGCTGCAAGGGAAGTATAGTCCCAGTTAAAGGATTTTACTGAAAAAAATAAAATACATAACTTTACCAAAATAAGCTCGATAAGGGCTGTTCCATTAAATCATACATGGAACCACAGGAAGGCACTTCTAAAACTGAACATCCACACATTTTATATTGGTAAAATAAAGTAAAAAGTAGTTCTGAATCTAACAAAATAAAGGAAAGTAGTTCCAGTTACAGTGTCATAATGGTATAATATGTAACCAATTTACTATAACCAATTACGTTCATGTATAATGAGGACAGCGTGTGGACATATAGTATGAGTATATACCTTTAGCCCATACTTGTATTTGTTCCTGCGCTAGTCGCCCAATTTCTGGCCATACAATCTGGTTCAATTTGGTAAGTTCATTCTGAAATAATATGGATAAAAACTAATAAAAACTAAAACTATCACTGAAGGCGATGAATATCCCACACTTTGAAAACTTTTGAAGTGAAAGCCACATGAAGTTCATTATTAGAGTGGAAAAGTCAAACAAAGGGCTATAACTCTGTAATAAGTTAGGCAATCAACAATGTGGGATGTTGAAGGACATAATGTCATCAGTTGTTACGTGTATATGAAGTTTGGGAACAATACATTCGCTGTTTGAGAAATGCAAGTCATAAAAGACTTTAAGGGACTCGACATGGCGGGGCGCGACGAATTAACTCGACGCAATGTTAAGGACCCCGCCATTCCAATAAGCCCCAACTTTACTTTATAGTTATTTCAATACTCATAATCGCTAAATATTAATAACCAACTCCGAACGCAAAAACAACTAACTGTGACATCGATTTATGATTTCAATAACATGTTGGTGACGTCGACATCATCCGCCGATAACGCTAAATAAAGCGAATAATTCTGGTTAAAATCATACATAATCTGATTAAAAAGGTCGATTATTTAACTGTTGTAATCGATTATATGCAAATCCTTCACTCGATGGTAGACGTGTGTTGTTTTTTCACTCACTCGCTTACGCTCATTCATTAAAAGAACCACACGCCTACCATCTCGTGAAGGATTTCCCTATAATCGATCCTAGCAGTTAAATAATCTCTATATAACATCAACACTTTGTTTAGGTTATTTCGAGCCACTGCAGAGAGATGGGAAGGAAACAGGAATCTGGGAACCTGCTCTACTCTGACAATTAAATAGATTCTATGGTTATTTAACCCTTAGCTCGCTATGAATGTATAATGGACTGTCCTTTCTTTAAATTTAGACCATTCTATTTATGTTACAAAGAAGTGTTTTGGAGAAATGACTGATGAGCAGCCAGACATTGTAAACCCCGATAATCTGGGTTTAAATGGACAGAAAGGCTATTGTAGTCACCATTATGTAGTCTGAGTATTAACTTTCATATCCCATCCAACCCCTTCTCCATGAAGCAAAAACGGGGGTTGGCTGGGGTATGAGAATAAACCTTAATTTCTGCTTATTATAGTTTGCATATTGTAAAATTAAAACATTTAATAGGTAATTTTAAACGGGTTATCGCATTTATTCAGTAGAAAATGTTTTTAAACGTGTTCTATTGTCGAAATATCCGTTATAAAACCCTGCTAATATAAGCTTTCCCATCGTTTAATGGAATTAAGGCGGAACCATGTAATGCCCTTAGCAGTCTAAGGGTTAACATGCTCAGAGGATAGAGGCTGATATATAGAGGATCTTAAACGAGTTCCCATTTCATATAAGATTTATGAAACGAGTTATGAATTATTTTAATTTTAACGAGCCTTTTGGCGAGTTAAAATTAAAAATAATTCATAACGAGTTTCATAAATATTTTATGGAATGGGAACGAGTTTAAGATCCTATTTATCACATAACATTGCAATCAAATTAGTAAAAATTAATTCAGATGGACATGGAACCGCCACGACGTCAGACACACTTTAGCGCCAAAACGTCATAAAATATGTGACGTCGTAACGTCGCGTCTCACACATAACGTTGCGTATAAAAGAGTTTGTGTTTTACCTCTTTACAAAATATCAGTTTATGCCAACTTTTTAACAAACCAACAACAATGTTTTGTTTTACGTGCATTATTTTTATAAGCTGTCACAAATAATAAGTTTATGACTCAGATCTGGGTGAATTTGTAATAAATAAAATAGTTTCAGTTAATAAACTTGCGTAGTGTTACAGGTTTAACTCAACCAATCAAAATCATTCCAGGTTGTATTACACGTGTGTCATACATAGGCAAACTTGCCACATATGAAACTCATATGAAAGGATATTCATATGAAATTCATATGAAAATCATATGAGAATCATATGAAAATTGTTTCATATGATTCTCATATGAAACAATTATCATATGAATATCATATGCAATTTAGTTCATATGATAATCATATGATTCTCATATGAGAATCATATGAAATGTTAAGCAATAATATTTGTAAATTATGACATTATTATGGTCGTGTAAAGTGTCACACAGTAGTCTTGATTCTTTAAATATCGCGATGTGTCATTAGTTTTCTACATATAAGTTCAAGGGGCGTAGCGTGGCATACTCCCTTACTCCCGGGAGTAACTTGGAAAAAAAAAGATCATAAAAAAATCTCCCATTTGGAGTATGTTGAAAACAGGCTACGCTCCTAATAACAGGTTGCACAATTATTAATTATTAGACTATGTCTTAACTATTTGTTTTGCATAGTACTAACTGTTGATTGTATTGTATATTTAAACATATGGAAGACAGGGGCGGATCCAGGATTTCAGCTTAGGGGGGGCGTAATATTTTGGTCAATTTTCGGGTCCGTCTCTAGCCTCATAAAACGTTTGCGGTAGTGCATTTATAGGGTAAAAAAGTCCGTTTTCAAATAAAAAGATTTAACTATGTGTTAATTAAACCACTTATTAGCCATTATGCGTCGAGCGAGCGAAGCGAGCGAGAAAAAAAATTATACTGAAGGCGTCCATCTAAACTGTTTGATGTTTTATCTACAGTAATATGGACATACACGTATGAATAACAAAAGTCCGTTTTCAAATAAAAGAATTTAACAATGTGTTAATTAAACCACTCATTTGCCATTATGCGTCAAGCGAGCGAAGCGAGCGAGACATTTTTTTATACTGAGGGCGTGCAACGAAATTGTTTGATATTTTATCTACAATAACATGGACATACATGTATGAATAAAAAAAGTCCGTTTTCAAATAAACGGATTTAACAATGTGTTAATTAAACCACTCATTAGCCATTATGCGTCGAGCGAGCGAGAAATTTGTTTATACTGAGGGCGTGCATCGAAATTGTTTGATATATTATCTACAGTAACATGGACATACATGTATGAATAAAAAAGTCCGTTTTCAAATAAAAGGATTTAACAATGTGTTAATTAATCCACTCATTAGC
The DNA here is from genome assembly GCA_037043455.1 of Cyrtodaria siliqua. Lineage (NCBI taxonomy): Eukaryota > Metazoa > Mollusca > Bivalvia > Adapedonta > Hiatellidae > Cyrtodaria > Cyrtodaria siliqua. The sequence goes on along the minus strand of JAWPHD010019616.1, from coordinate 7,949 downwards.
CATGATGCGTCGAGCGAGCGAAGCGAGCGATAAATTTTTTTATACTGAGGGCGTATTTGATATTTTATCTACAGTAAAATGGACATACATGTATGATCCGGAATTTTTAGGGGGGGCGCGCGCCGGGTGCGCCCCCCCCCCCCCCTGGATCCGCTAGTGGAAGAATAACAAAGAAAAAAAATAATTTTTGGCGGGTGGGAGAGGGTGGAGTGGATTGATCAAATTGTGTGTGGGAGTGGGGGAGTGGAGGTATCCCAGGGTGTTATTCAGGATATCCGCCTGGGGTGGGAGAGGGGATGTCTCCCAGGGTCGTATCAAGGATATCAGATTTGGGGTGTACATTTTGGGGAGAGGGGATGTCTCCCAGGGTCGTATCAAGGATATCAGATTTGGGGTGTATATTTTTGGGAGAGGGGATGTCTCCCAGGGTCGTATCAAGGATATCATATTGGGGGAGTACGTTTTAGTCCAAAATGATCGTTGACAGTAGCCATTTTTTATTTTTTTAAATAAGCACCCCTTAATCTCAATATATTCTATGAACATGTCGTAGGTACATTTTGAACAGTGGGGAGGCCCCTCTCCCCTTGGGTGAACCTGACCGAGTAAGCCAACGTCTACAAATTTCCTGACAACAACAAACCAACCTAGACCAACAAACCCACCAAAATAGAAACTTGTTTGTAATCAAATGTCAGCATTCCTGATCCCAATACCCAATGATGTCCTGACCCGTTATTGAATAAGAAGTTGCTTTAATAAAGTTGTGTGTACCATGCGGTTGCCCTCCTACCACCCAAACACCCCGATCCCCAATAATCTATAGACTAAGAGAGAGTCTAGAGTATGTTTTGCCATGACCACCCCAGTAGTGTTGACCTCCCCCACCCAACCACATACACAAACACCTATACCCACCCACAATCTTATTATTTCCTAAAATGTTTATGATAAAGCGTAAAAAAAGAAAGAAAAGGTTTAGATCTACGAACGAATTATTGAAGATAAATGTTCAGTTGCAACCCCCTCCCTCCCCTCCCCTTCACTACTGCCCCCACCCCATCCCACCCCGTCACTTTCACTTTGTTCCCAGTCATACGTCAATGACTTTATTACTTTATGTGTTATTCACGGTCACTTATTTAGGGGGTATTCTAATGCCCCCACTCCACCCTGCCGTCATGGCTGCTACGCTCCTTATTATCTTCAATTACGAGTTTGACGTCATCAAGTCAGATTGTGACGCGATCATAACGGCGCGTGCAGAAAAACGTCCACGATAAAATAGAACGCATAGCAGTCGCAGCCGTCAACAAGTCAGACTGTTATTTCACATGCTTTTCCACAAGGATACATCTTTATCACTTTTATAGAAGTAAGTATTGTGTGTTCTTTCCTAACTACACTTGACACAGTAACTAGATCTATTCATGCAACTAATTTGAACCATGCATTGCCGAAATATTATCAGTTTTCGCGAACGTTTTTTTTGTATTTACAAACATTTGTTCAGGGCGCTTGTTTCAGCAAAATGAGTTTTGGACTTTTAAGATAAAGTTTAACTAGTAGCTTACCTAAAAAAGGTGTATATCAGCGAAACAACATTTCCAGTGGTAAATAAAAACACCTTTTTGAAATCGAAACCCGCGTTATTCGTCAAATTATTGTGCAGTACAAATTGAGATAAGCTTAGAAGTTAGATCGAACGTGTTTTTCTTGGGTTGATTTTTTAGAATTTGTATTCAAAATGGGTTCATTGTGTTGGATAAATATATTGAGGCTAACTGAAGTAATTTGAGGTGTCTTAATGTTCTGCCGTCCAAGTTCTATAACATAAAACGTCACAAAATATTTAAATCTTTCAGAAAATGTGTACAGTATGAATGATGAGGGTGCCCCATAAAACTTTGTTTGGATACATTCAACCTTGTTTGGATACCAACTTACCAAGTACAGTAATGTGCCACCAGGTAAGTTTAGATTAAAAGTTTCTGACCTTGATATTCACATTAAATGTTATTTTTGATTATGCCGTGGTAGGGAGTTTTAATATTTGAAAGTACTAAAGGGAATTGCATGAAACTTAACACACATATACTTTATACAATGAAGAAGTGTGTTGTGTCCAATAATCGAGCCTGTACCTCAAAGTTCAAGATTTCACTTGGAGGACAAATAAATTTTTCTGGGGCATTTGTCACTTACTACTAGTTCACTTTTATTGCTGAACCTGTTTTAATCCGTTTAAATACAGGGCCTAATTTGGTGAAGACATGAACAGATTATAGAAAAAGTTAAGATTAAAACATGACTGAACAAACTGACCTGAGCTATGAGTTTGACCTTTATATACTGCAAAGGTCACATGAAGTGTAAATATAGAAAGATTGAGGAAATGAAAAAGTTACAGCCATTATGTTTTTGTGACAGCCGAGATCGTACATGTGATCCCTATATATTGTTATGAAAAACTATGCGTGTAATACCTGAAAGAAGTATATTGTGTACATAAATAAGTTTACTAGTGTTGCTCATTTAATAAGGCAGGATACAAATAAAATAAAAGTCCTTTTAAATGCACGAACATTTGACAAAAAGGTCAAGTAAAAGACTGTTGAGGTCGGTGATCTTTAATATCTACCCCGCCTCACTAATCGTTTGGATTAGAAAACACCAACCATAAATAATAAAGGTTAGAGGTTACAAGTGTATCTATGTTTCAGGCTTATTTGAAATCACAGAGGTGGTGTGTCAAGGGAAGTCAAGTGTGGAACAGACTATTACGCAAGACGTATTACAGGAATCCAGTACATGATACTAGGTGGGTTTAATCATTGGCAATATTCACAATATTTCTCTTCGGTTTTAAGGTGTTATGGTAAAGTACAGACACTTTTTCATCATTGAAAAATAAAGTTCTGAGGGTTAAATCATTTAAGGTACTACTTGTGACATTGGTTATTTTTGCCCGAGTTATATTGAGATCATGTGAACTATTACCTAAGGCCAAAAGTAGAGATCCCTTGGTGATCTTTTAAGTCCCCCTACCTTCGGTCGTGGGTAATAGTTCACACAATCTTTTCATGCAGTGGAGGCAAATAGTTCTACTATGGTAAGCCATTCAACTACTTTATTATAAGCCGTCATATACCGGTAGTCAAAATTATTGACCGGTCATTTATATATATTATACAAAATATTGTATATTACTTCAAATACATGCAGTGCTTTTTTCAACATTTTGGGAACATATTAAACCCATACCCTCAACATTGGGAATTTTAGCGTGATTTTTCATAAAATTGGGAAACAAAACAGTCAAACATTTATTTCCTAATTGTATCTTTCATACTGTTTACAGTACAAAAAGATCAACATAGGCATTTAAAACATTCCATATTCAATACTTGTCACATTTTTGCTACTTTTCAGTGTTCTTTCTTTTTTTTCTTTCAATTGGGAATTTTCTTCTCAAAATTGGGGAAAAAAAAAATGTTTTGTCATTGGGAATATGACCCAATAACGGCTCTATAAACAGCCCAAAAAAAAGCCCTGCATACTATAATTCGCAATGTATGCTCTCTCATATAAACTTTACAAATGATGTCCTAAAGTCCATCTACATCACACGTTGATTACTTAATTTATTGCAGAAGTATGACCCTTTGTTTGACTTATTCATCTACTTCAGTGATAGTTCTAGTATGTATGTTATTATTTGTTCTTGCACTTAAAACAATTTTATATTTTACTCTTTCCAGATCATTCTGTGGTTTTGAGACCTGATATGTCAAGGACGTCTAGAGCAGGCTAGAGGAGATATTGATCCAGAGATGCTTGCTGACATTAACTAGAAATTCAAAAATGTAAATTGAAAAAAAATAAAATCTTAATATATTTTAAAATAGTGTTTATTTATCCTTTCGGTAAATATATTAACATAATAGCGATGACGCAGTTTAGGTTATATTTTAAAATGTTAATTTAGTTGACGTCATTATTTTGCTGTTAACTATTTAATAATGAAGATTTTATAGCATGTCTACGTAATTTTGAATCTTCCCTCGTATATAAAACAAGACGCCTTGAATTTTGAAATAGTCAAGATTGCCGTGTGACCCTTTAAAACATGATCTAAATGCATTACTATGTATATAAATGAAGTCATTTTTTTTGTTCTTTTACCTTATCACAAAAGGATGTCCCATTTATAGACATCAGCTAAATAAACTGTATTTGGTTATTTAGAGCTACTACCAATGCGTGTGAGAAATCGAAAATACAGAATAACTTTACTCTTATGCTATCAATCTTATGCTATCAAGTAGATTCCTCTAGTTCCTTTAAATACATCAAACATGAATGGATATATCATACAGTGCACTGCAAGAACTTGTCAAAGATCAATGAGCATGGAAACATTATACCACCAAAAACAGACAAGATTGGGATCACTGAGTGACCAAATAGGATACTTCTGGAAGTGATAATTGCTAAAAGTGTTAAACCAAACAAGGACAATGCAATCCATATAAATGTAACCAATCAACTTGAAAATGCACCTTAAAATCTGTGTGAAGACCTAGACATTTTTAAATTGAATGAACTATCAAAATGTCTTTCAGATTGGCTTTTAAGAAAGACAGAACAAAATACCTATTAATGTAACATTCATTAAAAACACAGATTGTTAAGTGTATTTTGAAAGTTTTTAGGTTTCATGGGATATTTAAAAGCATATAAATTTCATATGCAGCTCCTTTCATATGATACCTTACATATGATTTTCATATGAAAGGAGCTTCATGTGATTCTCATATGATACTTTACATATGATTTTCATATGAAAGGAGCTTCATGTGATTCTCATATGATACTTTACATATGATTTTCATATGAAAGGAGCTTCATATGATTCTCATATGAAAATCATATGAAATTCATATGAAAATCATATGCATTTCATATGAAAATCATATGGAACTCCTTTCATATGAAAATCATATGATTCTCATATGAAAATCATATGAAAGGTTTCATATGAAAATCATATGCGGCTCCTTTTTGTTGATTCTCATATGAAACCTTTCATATGAAAATCATATGAGAATCATATGATTTTCATATGTGGCAAGATTGCCTGTGTACAATAGAGTATTAAATGGGTGTTCGACACTGCTAACAAGGGACGTTATGTGATAAACCGAACTAATCGGTTTACGTCTGCATCCGATAGATGGCAAAGGGAAGTGTCAAGCCTACCCACGATCCCCGGATTCCGAAGACTTAAGTGTTACACGGCACTAGTCAGCTTTTAGGGGACTAGGGCCAGGGCCCTCAGGAAGGGGAATTTTGCGATGTTTTCATATCAAAGGGGACTTTCTAAGAAACACTAATTAGTGTTTTTATTATTATTTAAGTGGCACCAAGAATGTACCATTCCAAATTGCAAAAAGTATGCTGTTTTTCTGTATAGGAGTTTAAAATTTTCTAATAAAAATGTTTTGTTTTTAATAGGAATTTTTCACAGGAAAAGGGGAAAAATATATACTTTTAGGGGAGGGAAATGGGCCCCCAAAAATGGCCAAATAAGTGCCCTGTGTAATCCACTCGGCCACCACAGCCACTTTAATAAAAAGGAAGTCTACAGAAAATCGTGTACGTTAATTCTCATTTTATAACATTTGTTATTTTATAAATGAAGGTAAGAGGTTTAAAATGATGTATATAGGATAATATTACCTTATCTGCAAACACCTTTGACCCCAGAACCTTTCTGTCCACTTCACCATCAGCGCCAACTATCTCTGCTCCGAATGCTTCTACCACCTTCTCAAACCCTGGTGTCCCCTTTACATATGCCTTGTGACCTAAACCAGAGAGGAATAGTCACAACAAAAGGGGAATTCATAATTTATCAATGCAGGTTTTTTTCAAATGCCTAAAACTGGTACTCCTTAGAAATTTGCAATCTTGAAGGGTTTACTAAGAGTATCTCAATTTATTTATCCAGTATCATTTATTGTATGATTATAATTATTATTAATGATTGACCAAATGAAAGTTACTGGTATGCAGAAAAACTAACACGGCAATGTGAGCTTTTAAAAACTCAAGATTGCCGTGTGTTCCTTTAACTTAATCAGTTATTCAATAATTTACCAAAAACAGATACGAAAATGGCGCAAAATTCCCCTTCATTACGGCACTGGCCCCAGTCCCTATGAACTAGTGCCCTGAGCAATATGACTAGTGATGGGCATTCGGTTGAAATTTACAATCGATCATTGGTTACAATCGGGTGGATGTAACTGATTAATCATCAGTAATAATCGGTCAGTCATGTGCATGTTAGTCTGAGTTTCAGACCCAGAACTTAGAATAATTTCTGATAAGTATGTTTTCTTTCATGTCTTGTTATTTCAGTTCAATCAGCAAAATAATTTCCACTGATATTTAAGTATTTCCTAACTGCTGTCTACTGGAAAATCATGTTTATTTCTATGTCTAACATTATTAATTATTAAAGTGCATTTTTACATTTGACCACTGATCGATTTACTATAGACTTTCATAATCAATCATAATAATCGGACGACTAAATTACCGATGATCGGTTTCAATTGATTAATCGGTACATCACTAATATACGCCATACATACCAAGTTTATCACAGTCCACGGTCACTGCCCCGAGCCCCTCCAGTCTACGACAGATGGACGATTTTCCACTTGCTATACCACCGGTCAGTCCAATGACGTATGGTCTTACTGAAGGGCTCACACCAGCCTGAAACAGCAGCTCCTTTTATTACCAGGGTTCCCACCCTTATTGGAAGGTCAATTTCAAGGACTTTTCAAGGACTTTTTTTTCCAAAATTCAAGGACTAATATTCGTGCAATGTAATGCCCAAAACAGCAACAAAAATTCTAGGAACGCACAACCAATAGCCATTTTTGGGATGAACAGCAAAAATCCAGAATTTAAAGACTTTCAAGCACCTTATCAGATTTTCAAGCACTTTCCAGGCCTTGAATATTTTTTTTTCAGATTCAAGTACTTTCAAGGATTTCAAGGACCCGTGAGAACCCTGTATTAGATGTATGCGCAGAGAATAAAATATTTAACACAAATCTTGTTTTTTTATTCCAGGGAGAGGAGTAACGTTGATATATTACGTTTAGTTAGTAACATCTTTATAAAACACTATATGAGGGAGCTTTAAACTAAGCATTTGGGTTGGACGTTCAGGGGGTTAGGTCCCTGTTAATGTTCAAACTAAATTTCAAAGCAATATATACCTTCAACAGTTTTGGAGATATAAAAATTTAATCAACACAAATTCACGAACTCTTTTGTCTTTAAAATCAAGGTCAGTGTCACTGGTGGGGTGAAGAGCAGTCAGTGGGGTAGGGCCTACTCCTGCTAAAGTACATATAAAGGAGATTCAATGGTTTTGGAATATAATATACCTTCAAAACAATTTTTACCAAAAACGTTAATATACCTTTAGTGGATTGTATAAGGTGCCTAGCAATCGCTTCCGTATCGATGATGACCTGAACTTTTACCAAAAACTTTAATATACCTTTAGTTGGTTATATAAGGTGCCTAACAATCGTTTCCGTAGCGATGATGACCTCAACTTTTACCAAAAACTTTAATATACCTTTAGTGGATTGTATAAGGTGCTAAACAATCGTTTCCGTAGCGATGATGACCTCAACTTTTACCAAAAACTTTAATATACCTTTAGTGGGTTGTATAAGGTGCCTAGCAATCGTTTCCGTAGCGATGACGAGCTCACTTTTTCTTCCTCGTACTGATTATGGCACGAGTCCTCGACCAGTTCTATCGTATACTCCAACAATCTACTCATACCCTGCAGTAAAAATATCATTAAACTATTTGTTAAAGATTGTCAGCTCATTCAGAAATAAATGCAGTAT
>JAWPHD010019615.1:0-34987 GCA_037043455.1 Cyrtodaria siliqua | reverse complement strand
CTTTTCCTTTCAGAAAAAATACGAAAACAACACAATACAGCAAATAGTATTCCTTCAAAGTTTCATTATTGACATAGTATGCGTTTGGCTCAAGCATGTGAGCAAACTTAGGATGCAAATTTTGCAAACTCTTTACGTTAAATACAGTACTGAACTGGCTCAGTTTTTTAAAGAGGAACTTCAACATTTATAAATTTCTTGTTACAAGGTGTAGTGTGATTAAAACGTCAACAACATCACATTTGTGTCCTTTCTCTAATTAAATGCAATTTTTTTTTTACAAAACATTTTGGGATTTCTTTGGAATATTATGTGGAATTAAGAGTGCAGTATATACAATATATAGCGGAAATTCCTGAGTTGCGTTTCTTTTGCCTTTCAGTATATATACATTTTTATTTAAATGATGGTCTGGAATTATGATTTTTCATATAGAAACTTGTCCGAGTAACATACAGTAAATATCTCAACATTCTTGGAAACTTGTAATAAATGCCTGAATGTGAAAATTATAAATAGAACATCAGTACATCATTGCTTGGTTTGGTTCAGTTGAAAATCACATAATGAAAGATAACACGTTTAGAGAATCAGTTGAAACAAAATACAAAACTGTTTGCAGAGTGATTAACAGCCTCTACTATGGTACATATACACAGAATTACGGTCTTCTACAGACTCTCTTGGAACATGTAATCTGGCAAAAAGATAAGAACACTCTCACAATATGATTCTTCTGTCAGATAAGATTTATACTGCAGACATTAAACATAAGTTCACCATATGTTATAACATACCCTTACATCAGAATGCGCAACACTTGAAAACCAAGAGAAACCTACATAAACACCTATCAAATTTGCACCTAGAACAGAACACTAGGATTGATCTCTGAAGTAAGTCAGAGAATGGTAGATATTCAATACGAGGTATAGCCCAGTTCGGTAACATGGTTTGCTTCCCTTTAATGGGAAATACAAAGTTGTCAGAGTGAGCAAATTACATTTCTTTATCTCAAAACCGAAGAGCTTGTAAAGACATTACCCCATTGCGAAAAAGCATGAAAAGCTTGCTTATTTACTGCTGACATGCTACATGACCGAGCAGTTCAGGTATATAAGTTCAGGACAGATTAAAGTTTTTTTCTTTGTTTAGCATTGATATACTGAATATTATCTAGGTTAAAGCTAAAAAAAAATACAATGTACTTGACTTCAATGAAGAAATATATATATAAGTTAATAATTTAGCTGTACTAAAATAATACAAAACTTTTCTGGCAAAACACAATGAATGAATAACCTGCTTTATATGTTTATTTCATATAAAAGCTTTACTGGGCGGGCCTTGTCATCTGATATTTAATTGAATGTCTAACAGTAAGGGTTCATAGGTTTCTTCAGAGGTTTCTGCATGTTTCATATATCTGTCATTTCAGTGACAGACTTATACATAATCTTGATACATATGCAGACATTCAGTTCCACCCACATTTCCAGTATCTTCTGTAACCCAAAACTACAGGTAAAGCAGCACAAACCACACAATTTGCACTGGTAGCAGTTAAAACTGACCTCAAGTTATTGGACTGAGAGGTAATGTCAGCCTCTGTCAACAATAAAACATTCTCAATATATTTTACCAGCAACAATACCTGCACAGGTATCACTTAAGACTAACCTCTGGGAGTCGTCAGTCTCTGTCAATAGGTAGTTGTCCATCTTGTCAATAGGAGGTTGTCAGTCTCTGTCAATAGGAGGTTGTCAGTCTCTGTCAATAGGAGGTTGTCAGTCTCTGTCAATAGGAGGTTGTCAGTCTCTGCCAATAGGAGGTTGTCAGTCTCTGTCAATAGGAGGTTGTCAGTCTCTGTCAATAGGAGGTTGTCAGTCTCTGTCAATAGGAGGTTGTCAGTCTCTGTCAATAGGAGGTTGTCAGTCTCTGTCAATAGGAGGTTGTCAGTCTCTGTCAATAGGAGGTTGTCAGTCTCTGTCAATGGGAGGTTGTCAGTCTCTGTCAATAGGAGGTTGTCAGTCTCTGTCAATAGGAGGTTGTCAGTCTCTGTCAATAGGAGGTTGTCAGTCTCTGTCAATAGGAGGTTGTCAGTCTCTGTCAATGGGAGGTTGTCAGTCTCTGTCAATAGGAGGTTGTCAGTCTCTGTCAATAGGAGGTTGTCAGTCTCTGTCAATAGGAGGTTGTCAGTCTCTGTCAATGGGAGGTTGTCAGTCTCTGTCAATAGGAGGTTGTCAGTCTCTGTCAATAGGAGGTTGTCAGTCTCTGTCAATGGGAGGTTGTCATCATACCTTGATATCATAGGTAAGCATCCTGTAAAGTTTCCAAGCAATCGGTTTAAAAGGATGGGAGTTAATACACAAGATTTTGACGTAAAATTTGATAAAAAAGGGGCCACAACTCCAGTAATACTGGGTCGATTTTGACGCCGAAAAGATATGCACATCTTGACATCATAAGTAAGCATCAGGTAAAGTTTTGAAGCAATTGGTTGAAAAGTCTGGGAGAAGATAGACACACACAATATTTTCAGGTAAAAATTGATGAAAAATGGGCATTCGGTGATGGGGGAATAAAAATGTGTTACGCGACGGGAAGCGAGAAAAATGTGTTACACGACGGGGCGTTACTGACAGCATGATTCCTATATAGCACCCACTTCGCTTTGTGAAAGCGGGGTAATAATAAAAGTGTAAATTAGCTCAATTCTTCTTGATGTAGATGATGACGAATGGTTACCTTGACTGTGCAAGATTCCATCACTACAGCAAGCTACATGTATAGGAACACTAAAGCACTATTAAACACTCCTGTATTGCATGTGTATTACATTAGCTAGTAATTATGACACCTTGTTATAAAGTCAGCTAATAAAAATATGCATATCAGAATTTTCCGAATTTAAATAAAACACAAAATATAACAATATTTTTTTTTTTTTAAATTAGTTTTATTTTCTAGCATATTTGAGGGCTGACGTGGCGCAGTCAGTAGTGCGGCAGATTTGTAACCGGAGACCCCGGGTTCAATCCTCCGTAGTGCCACTGAGTTTCGTCGGTGTGTTTTTGGGCAAGACACTTTCCCTTAGCCTCGTCCGTTGGATGGGGACGTAAACGGGCGGTCCCGTGTATCGGTCTATCCTCCGAGCACATTAAAGAACCATAGGAATCTATTCGATAATAAGAGTAGGGCACGGTTCCCAGATTCCTATGTATCCTTCCACTCTCTCTGGGGCAGCTCTAGTAAATGACCTATACTGTGCTGATGAGCCGTTACACAACATTCAATTCAATATTTCTATCCTTTTTAGATGAAATAATTATCTAATACAGAGTTTCGTTTACTGAATATCCTTTCTTTCAATATGTATCTCTGAGTATCGTAACATAGCCATTCTTTATAAACATGTAGACAAATTACATGAGATTGCAGAGGTTGTCGGCTTTTGTTTTTACGCTATAGTATACTTTGACTATCCTTGGTCATTCAACCTGGAAACAAAAACCGTAGAAAAAAACAAGTGATTTCAGAGGTTGCTGATATTTCATGTTCACATTAGAATTATATATATACTCACTTTAAATGGTTTAACACTCTCATTTCGTACCTTGATGTATAATTTTTTTATATTACTTCTTGTTATTCCATTTATGTTTGGCATTGGATGCTCCTTTTCCTTAGAGAATGGTGTTAATCACATGGTAAAAACTGATTCATAGCAATTAGTCTCAATAGCCCTGGGATTGAGGACCATATTATAGGACTGTCTGCTCATATATCTGTCCTGGTTTGAGAACTAAAATACAGGACCGCTTAATTTATGTGACAGAGTTACGGTTCTTGCACTCTGCAATTCCACTCATAGCCCTCTATCATTGTGTGAAGTTTTATTGCAGTCCCATGAGTAGTTTTGAAGTATTCTACGGACAAAACCCTAAATATAAAATTACAAGTGGCAATAACTCTAAGTTGAATGATGACAGAGTTACGGTTCTTGCACTCTGCACTTCCTCTCATTTCCCTCTATCATTGTGTGAAGATGCATTGTAGTCCCATCAGTAGTTTTGAAGTTATGCTCCGGACAAGAATTCCAAGTATAAAATTACAAAGGGCAATAACTCTAAATTGAAGACGACAGAGTTATGGTTCATGCACTCTGCACTTCCTCTCATTTCCCTCTATCATTGTGTGAAGATGCATTGTAGTCCCATCAGTTTTAAAGTTATGCTCCGGACAAAAGGGAGACGGACGGAAGGATGGACGGACCAACATTGGCAGTTTACGGGGTAAATGTTTTATGAGCTATATTTTCGTCTATGATTATGAGTTACGCAAACGCATAAACCCGTTTGTACCAAAAAATACTAAGAAATTAGCTCGTAAGTATCAGTCCATTCATACATTAGTTTTTAACTGTCCACCCCTAGGAGCTAAAAAAAAAAAGTTTATCTAGAACGATTTCTTACCCCATAAACCATGTTCTGACATATTTCTACAGAAGGCTTAGGAGCTTAAGCTCATAAGTCAAATTAGCTCTGAAACCTTGCTGGGACCAACAAATTAGCTCATAAACCTCATGTTTTGGAGCGTATGCACAATGAGCAATCTACCCTCAAAAATAACCCCACAATGTAGCCATTTCAGTACTGTATTTAACATAAAGAATTTGCAAAATTTTGCATCCTAAGATTGCTCACATGCCTGAGCCAAAAGCAAACCCTGTTAATACTTTGAAGGAATACTATTTGCTGTGTTGTTTTAGTATTTTTTTCCGAAAGGAAAGGTCTTGCGTATCCATTTACCATTCGATTAACAGCAGCATATTGTACATACCAAATATATCGAAAATTCCCGAGTTGCGTTTCTTTTTCATTTCAGTATATTTTGAGGTATGTTACAACATACAAGTGTCATAAGAAAGTGGTCTAAAACCAACTGAATTTTTTTTATTATTATTTTCTGACAGGTCAGGGTATTAGGAGGTCTTTTAAAAAATAACGCAATATTTTTATGTATAAAGAAAGTCAGTTATACAATCAGCATTCATCATTATGTATGTACAATCCTAATGTACATGTATATCAAGTCTTTATTGCTGAAAGTAAAGGGAAGTAAAGGGTTTAATGTTTGATCGCATTACTGTATGGTTTACAACATTTATCAAGTTGATATATGCCACAGTAATCAGCAAACATTCCATCCAGTATTAATTGTAAATCTTTTGTCAGACATCTTTTCAAGAAAGTGGTTTAGTTGAGGTTGATGGCATACTCTTAGATTTACAGTATCTCCCAGCATCGGAGCACAGTTTAAATTTATGTTCATGGTTGTTGTAATTATCTTTTAAAATCCGATTATCATTAAAAACGTTTTGCATATTAAGACAGGCAGCACCGTTTCTCCGACAGCTCATTTTTTTCATTATTATATAAATCGATGTACTTTTAACAGCAGAACATTGATCCAACCTGGCATAGGTAGGTATAGGTAATTCCCGGTACATTATGTAAACATTCATAGGTAAATATAGGTGCTTGAGGCATGAGATGACTTAAATACACACTTATCTAGAGAACACCTCATGCGATATATATATGCAAGACCGAGGCGCCAAAATAACATGTCTTTATACTTTTCTATTTTTGTAAAACAATAAAAAAATATATTGTGTTGAAACTATTGCGTAGGTTGAGAATTCAACGTGCACGTGACAGTGTAGATTTAGCTACACAAAAAATGTTGCTATTTACGTAAAAATGTGTTGAAAAACTAGACAATGTGTAAGAGTATATGTAAGAAGAAAAGACAGAGAGAATCTTGTTCCGAAAATAGACCACGAAGAACTTATACTATGGTCTTCTTTTGTTTTGTTTATGCATTCTAACTGATTCTTTCTTTCATGGATGTGTAACACCATCAATATTTAATACGATAAAATTATGTACTGCAAGTACACCCATCATCCAAAATATAAATCAGATAGTTTCTCACTATTGTTTTTATTTAAAGGGACAATGTCCATAACTTTTAGCTTATAAAACACACACTAATTACGTTCACAAACATTACACACTAAACATTATTGATTATTTAATATTTAAATGCAAGACTGTTTAACGGAATTCAATCGTGGTGCAAAAAAAGAAGTGTCGCTTTTGTTCGCTTGAACTCGCAGCCCAAACTAAAATTACACTCTAGGGTAATAATACTGGGCGCGAGATTGTCTTCATCGCTCCTGAGTGAGCTAAGCGGGCTATACAAATTGCGCAATACATATTAGATAGAAAACCTAATGCGCTAATGGATAATCAGCATAAAAGTGGGTCCCACATTATTTACATATAATAATTTAACTTTTTTTTTCAAATTCACGACTTCTTTGGGACTGTGTTTTCATGTATACATTTCACTCAATAAGTCAGAGAGTTATTTGATAATGCTCAACATCTGCTTACTAACGAACAGTGTCCCTTTAAGCACATATTTATTAAAGGGACACACGGCAATCTTTATTTTTTAAAAACTCACGGTGTCCCATTAGTTTTTCTCTTAACTTGAATTTGTTCAATCACTAATATTAATTGTTAGAATAGTTCAAAGCAAATTGTCTTTGCATATTATGATAATATTTTGATAATATTGCACCAATAATATATTTAAAAAATATGTAGAATAATGAAGGAAACAGAATTCTTAATTTTTTATTTAATTATATGCAAACAGTTTTAAAGTCAAAATGATAGAGGATTAATAAATCGCTGTACTAATTTCAATGCCTGATATAAAACTCAAGATTACCATGTGTCCCTTTAATTATGTGACATCACTGAAGACATAATTATATACACAACAATTTGGGTCAACAGCGAAGCAGACGATTCTCAACCTCTTCTTAACCCTTAACCCGCTACACATAAACAGTACAGCTCACGCAAAACCCACACTTCACTCGATTGATGAGTTTGGTCGTATCGAGTTCTGCGCGAAAGTACACCATTGTCGAGTCACTCACACTCCCAAGTTACTCCGTGTAGAATCCAATTAACCATGAGTGCACACCTGTGGTGATTTATTATTGGCAAAACTTTTCAACTTGTCCGATATCACACTTGAAAAAGCAATCAATCGCCAGAAAAAGTACAAACAATGAGATGCCGAGTGCATCTTTTATGTGCAAAGTTGACATGACGGATAAATACAATGAATAAATTTCGAAACAAATACGTATTTCAAACTTTTAATGCATTTAATCACAAATTTTGTTCGTTTTTGTTGTCCGAAAGTCAGTTTTCCTACCGACATAAATACCCATAATCCTTGGCCATGTATGTATGTATCTTTTAACAAGGCAGCACTAACAACGGTTTATGACCCGGAATTCTTTACCATTTTTTCTGATTATTTCTGATTAAAGAACCCATCGATGTAATAATAAACAGCAGAATAGTAAAATTTGTTACAAAGAAAGACTAATTAAAAACATAATTATAATTTCTTGTATAATAATTACTAATGAAATTTATATTCAATTGCCGCGAAACCGGTAATAGGAACCGCCATATAACTGTCATGACCCAGTATACATAATCCGGGCATTCAAATTTTCCCACATCCGCTTTTCCAAAACAAACAAGTCTTCTGCTTCGATTTTGTCTAAAGTTATTGAATAATTATGCATTAAAATGACTGCAATTAGAAAAAGTTGCACCTTTTACCTGTGCAGTTTCGACTCGGCAAACTCCGCGTAGTTGTATCCTCGAAACTCCGCGTAATTACGCGATTTGTAAATTCCTCACTTGGCGTGAAAGAGTCGTGTGAGTTTCGCATGAGCTGTACTGTATAATGGACTGTTCTTTCTTGATCACTGTACCTTGTAAACCCTGATCAGCCTGCGAGTTACTCTGATCTGGGTTTACAATGGATGCAAAGGCTCTGATAGTCATGCTTAGCGGTTAAGGTTAATTTGTGCTCTAGCCACGTACCTTTGTATTTCAGTGGTTATGTCCTTTTAAGCTGCATACCTCTGCTCTGCGCCGGTTTGAGACCTGACTCTGGCATTTGCGATTCGAATCTTCAGCCTTCATTTCACCTTTCTTGAGAGTGCTGTCCCAATATAAGCTAACCCTTAACCCGCTACATATATACAACGGACTGTCCTTTCTTTGAATTAAAACCATTCCATTTATGTGACAAAGGGGTGTTTTGGGGGAAATGACTGATTAGCAGCCGGTTGTAAAACCAGATCAGCCTGCGAGTACTTCATTTAATTTGCAAAGGTGAGCATTCGTAATTTATTTTTTGTAAGTTATACATCTATACATCTGTATAAGTAACAATCATGTAAACCACAACAATATTTTTTTGTATGACACTGCTGTATCGCTATTTAAGACTACTCTGATGTCTGGATTATACACTCTGTTTGGTTTTAACGTAATTTTTCACGACATTTTAGGCTACACATATAATGATGGTCAATTTTTATTTGGTTGAGGAAGACCACCCACTTATTCCTGGGTAGAACCAGTACTGTATACCTCCGGCCATTCATAAGAATCAACACTTCTCATTTACAAGTCGAGCTCCCAGTGGGATTTGAACCTGCAGCGGTGAGTGGCGAGAACGTTTCAAAGAGACTATACACACTTGAGCTAACAAGAACATGCACACCTTGATTAAATAGGACAATGAATTGTCTTACCTTTTATAGATGAACAAGGAGCCTTCTATTGATGTCTTCTCCTAAAATAGTTGAAAAGAAAACTTTAGTATGTTTTATACAATAAGCTCTCACATTAAAACGTGACGTGGAATAATGGGCCAATGGGAACATGTATATGTGTCTCTTCAAAAATAGCAATGTGTAGAAACAAGGTTTGTATACCGATATCAAATAATTTTGCAATCCTGCAGTATTACATATAGTACACATCAATATTACAATGGTACCCTGCATTATAACAATGGGACCCAGCATTATTACAATGGTACCCAACAGTATTACATTGGTACCCAGCAATATAAAAATGGTACCCAGCATTATTACAATGGTACCCTTTTCTGCAATATTTCAATAGTACCCTTTTCCACATTATTATAAGAATGGTACCCAGCATTATTACAATGGTACCCTTTCCTGCAATATTTCAATAGTACCCTTTTCCACATCATTATAAGAATGGTAACCAGCATTATTACAATCGTACCACTGCCTGCAATATTTCAATAGTACCCTTTCCTGCATATTATAACAATGGTACCCAGCATTATTACAATGGTCCCCAGCATTATTACAGGGATATCCCTTCCTGCAATATTACTATGTACACTGTATACCTCTGCCTTCCTACACAATAACAATGGAACCCCTTTCAATCTCTGGCTTAAATTTTGAAAAATTTAACAAGAAACAGTTATCCTGATTTACTGTGTTAGACGATCAATGTTTTTGCCACTGTATGTACCGTAAAACTCGTCGTAATTATGTTTTGGGATATTTCAACTCAAATAACTGCATAAATATCAACGTCATTTACATACTGTCATTCATATTATCATTTCAATTTTATCTTATGTGAAACAGGTTTGTCCACAATTTAACTTAAAATCGTATAAATATTAATCATTTAAGGGACATTAAAAAATGTCTTTTGTTTAAAATGTGTGCTATCTTACCAGTTCCACAAGCAATGTGATATTTGTAATTTGCCCTAAATATAAATCTTGCCAAATGTGCTAATCGTATTAAATATATGCCAGTACATCTAACTCATAGTGGGCCAGCCTTGTGCTTTAGAGCTACAGAACTTTGCCCAGCGTGGGTTTGCTCCCTGGCGGGGGCATGTCTGAGGAAAATCTTCATACATCATCTCATCTGCCTCTAAGGTTGCTGTCCCAATATTACCCAATGGACATGTGACTGCTGGGAGATAACTCTAGTCCAGCATTTACCAGGAGGAACATATAGATTATGTTTCTTGATACGACACACCAAATAAGACCAGATAACGGTGCTGTGAATTTTCTGACAGAGAAAAATGTGGCAAGTCTGAATAAATTTCTTTTGGAGAAGAGCTTTTTTGTAGAAACTTGGAAATATTTATAGAAGTAGTTGTTCATTTTAAGTGGATATTAAATCATGCGTATAAATAAATTGAGCTAATAATACACTAACTACAGATTTTTTGTTGTAAAAAATCAGTGCTACGATAAGCATGCAGTGAAAAAAATACCCAGAAAGTATTTCATCTTTAGCAACTCAGACTTTTTATCTAAATGAACAGATAATCATCTACGGTTTGAAACAGATGGTTCATGTAATGATTTTTTTACCTGAAACACTTTTTATATAGGGCCTCTTACCTACTTACACTGTGCAGCACATGTTTTATTTAACCAATACTAGATAGTATTACAGTAACTGACATTTTCTCAGTGGCAAAAGAAACTGGACTCTCCGAAAATTTTAATTTACACCCTATCCTCTTTATCAAGCGACAGTCACTTAATGATTCGACCTATTGAAAAACAATGGACAACATGATATTGGCAATGGAATGATAAAAACTGTGGTACCAAACATGGCATATTCATTTTGGAATTTGTCAATTTAGTTCTCAAAAAACATTATACAATTAAATCTAAACAAAACTCAGTGTCCACTTTCTTTTGCAACTGAGTATATATACATGTAGGGACTTATCTACTTACATTGTGCAACAAATGTTTTATTTAGCCACTACTAGATTCAGTGCTCCAAGAAAATTGGGGACTAGCCCAGGGCAAGTAGATTTCAAAAGTTCACTTGCCCTGCCTGAAATTCACTTGCCCTGATTGTTTTTAACTTGTCCCGAAATTGTTATTACCAATGAATAGTTGCCGGTACACATTTCTGTCGATATTGAATACTTCATTTTTTTACTTTGTTAAATTGTATAATTAATTAATAATACACATGTGATTAGAATCAAACAATAAGGTTCTATTATTTTTTTATCCAACAGCCAGACGCGTAGCCGGGTCGAAATTTAAGTTATGCACCGCCGCTAGTGGGGCCTGGGGCATGCTCCCCCGTGATATTTTTTTTCCCAGATGATCATAGGTGAGTTTTGGCGTATATTTCATAGCAATTTTAAGCTTATTTTGACTGCTATTTTAATACACATAGAAATCAGAAGACAAAATTAAATCAGATACGGCATACGGAACTTTAATACAACTCACCCCTCCCAACCCCTCCCCTTTAGTTTTTATTGGAGTTTTCGCATTTTTTTTTCGATTTTTGTTTTTTCGGACATTGGCAAATAATTGTACGCACATGCGTAGGTGCGTAAGCCCAGCTAGGCGCTGATTGCATCATACAACAAAAACAATATTATTTTCGTCTACAGTTTAAGAATCATGCCGCAGATCATGTCTAAAGACCATACCTGGTCCCACGAATTAAACTATCCAAAACAGTTGCGCTATATCGGTGTTTGCAGCTTGCACATGTGAATAAGCGTTCGTTGTAAAGCGTTTTTATGATACAGACTCGCTAACAATGAACTAAAAATAGAATAAGATTATACAGCAATTCAAAACCTGCAGCAGTGATAGGCGAGATTGTTCTACATGCAGAGTCTTTACTATCCCGGCCACGGAGGCAGTTTCATTATGTTTGAAGCCATGTTGCTATAATTGTGGTTCATCAGCTCATTCCTTAGCTTATTTCGAGCTGCCCCAGCGGGAAGGGAAAGATACATAGGGCCAAAAATAAAATTATGTTTGTTTCCCCTTCCCGACCGACCCACCGAAATTGCCGCGACCCGAATTATTTTTTCGACACTGGCGATTTTTTGTTTTTTTTGTGTTTTTTGTTTTTTTTGTCTTTTTATGAACATGCAGCACGATGTTCAGACACGACTGGGTTGGTACCGTCTTAAATGTGTCTTATAGGTAGCATGTATTCCAGTTTTGATCTCAAATAAAAGAAATGAAATAAAAAAAATATTTTACCTACCTACCTACCCAACCCTTTTTTGCATGGGTCGGGAAGGGGAAACAAACATAATTTTATTTTTGGCCTAGGAAGCTTTAATCTCTACCAGAATCATTACATTGACTCTGTCAACGTCAAAGATAGTAGGGCGAACGGTAAGGTCACGTGATTATTCAAAAAAGTTATGACGATGTTTATAATAAATCCTTTTGCATGAATCGCAAAGATAAAATACACACAGACCTATATTCAATATTTTCAAATTGTTTTTCTGAGTTAAATTTTTAGTAATTTTCTGCTATCGAGTTTCGGTTTGAAATGTTTACATATTATGCGTATCGATTAGGGTAGTAAAATAGTCCCGATTAAAACTAAATTGTTTTCATGCATTATTTCAAATCTTGCAACATCTAATTTGCAGGTATTCTGACAATTATATTTACACAAG
The DNA here is from genome assembly GCA_037043455.1 of Cyrtodaria siliqua. Lineage (NCBI taxonomy): Eukaryota > Metazoa > Mollusca > Bivalvia > Adapedonta > Hiatellidae > Cyrtodaria > Cyrtodaria siliqua. The sequence continues at coordinate 22,550 of JAWPHD010019615.1, read as the reverse complement.
AAATAAAGAAGTTTCAGGCAATAATATTCCAATTTAACAGGTTTTACCAAAGTCTTGTAATTTAGTAGTTAGCAGAGATATGTATATGTGAGTGCACAAGCAGGGTTCACTGTAGGCCGAGATTCCGCGATATTCTCGCATTAAAATCTCAAAAATCGCATGAAAAAAAGACAAATGCAACAAATTGTCGCACCGAAGTCGGGAAATCCATTTTCACCATGTCGGTTCATACGAAAATATATTTATTTATATTTCATTTAAAATCTCATGTAAATTTGTTCAGGTCCAAATGGGGGGTGTGAATGAGCCAGAATGCAGGAAATCAATTCTGAATTTCAAAAATGTTCTGCAACTCCCAACCGGCCTCCATTGCTATGCACGGTCGACGGCAGTCGTTCGGCTTTGCATCGGAAATGTTTCATTAAAATCAATCAAATGGGATATTTCTTCTCACTGAAATTCAATCCTAGGGTGATCCCTGCACAAGGAACAAAAACTCTGTATAAAGATTGGGATAAATGTCCTTTTCTTACTATTGAATAGATTTCTATGGTTTTAAACTTGGAGAATATAGAGTCGAGATCCACCAAAATACCCGGCTAACAATGGACCTACCAAAATCTCCCAGTGAAGGTTCAAACGCGTGATCTCAGAATTCTATCATGCTTAATATGCTGCGATCTACTGAACCTACATGTATAATGTCACAATTTCTCTTTAAGAATAAAGCGTTTAAATATCATTTTTGGTACATATCCTGACATAATTAATTCTTATACTGAAGATCAAGCATTTATTAACACTGTTATTAAATGTCAAAGGGAAATAAATAAGTACGGCATAATTTCCTCAATTCATTTCAGTTGCTTCCCTTTGATATCCAACAAAATAGTTCCTATTATAACAGTGGGGTTAGTTTAATGCAGGAGAATATTTCTGCAAATCTGTGGGCCCATAATTCATAAAATCTGCTAGAAGCTGTGCTATCAGCCTATAACAGAAATAAATAAAAATTATGTTTCAGCTTTAATATTAATGCAGAGATGTGAATGTTTCTCCCTTAAGCTGTCCTATGTATTGGAGTCCTCCAAGCACATTAAAGAACCATCAGATCTATGTATTCGTATTAAGATTAGAGCAGGTTACCAGATTTCTATGTATCCTTCCCCTTTCTCTGGGGCGGCTCTAAATAACCTTAAGTATTGGTGAGCAATTAAACAACATTCAATAAAATGTCGCTAATAAAATTTGCTTCAGTCGATTTCATTTTATCGCAGTGTGCAAACAGGCTGAACTTAAACCATACACTGGGTCTTCCACAGGATTTCAAGTTTGGGATGTTTTTTATACTTCTTTGATGCACCATCTGCCCTTGTAAAATAAATGCCTTGAATTAGAAAGAACTATTCAAGTACTGTACAAACCTATTTAGCCATTAGAAACTAAATGTTGTGTAGGACAAGAGTTAGTGATCATGGGCTACTTTCTGTCTAAGTCCAGTTTCCATAATTACCATTTTAACCCTTAACCCGCTAAGCACGACTGAAACAGTCTTTGCGTCCATTGTAAACCCAGATCAGCCTGCGAGTAACTCACTCTTTGATGCTGTAGTAATATTTAAAAAAAAAAATAGTCAAAGAGAGGTAACTCTTAAAACTTGTGTATCTGTTTTAAGCTTTGTTGGGGGTGTTGTGCTTATTAGACACCTTTGGCAAACTGACCCCAAAGTCAATAGGAGTCTTTCACAAGTTATTCAGGAGAAAGGCTTGACGCCGAAGACACAAACATATTTTGCAATAAGAAAATCTACTAAAAACCAAGCGACACAGTCTTCACGAAAACATTTTGAGCTAATAGCCCGTTGGGCATGTGACTTGCAAAAATTTACTAGCCTCAACACATTACTACTGACCCCATTTTTTTAAACTGTAATTTGAGTGTTGTTTTTAGACAAGTATGAATATTGTCACAGAAAGTTACATTTTCTATAGACTAATATATTACAAATAAAGAACTTGAGTCTGAAAATTACGGGTTCTGTTTATTTCATAAGTTGTTTTTTTTTGAGTCACAAACGTCTGCATTACTTTTTTCTACCTGTCTTTTTCTGCCGGATTACGCTCTTTCGAAATAATGAAAAAAGCTCATCATAGGTTACGAATTAGACCGGAAATTATTCAGTTCATTATCAGTCGAGTTTACATCGTGGTAATTGATTCATACTAAATATTGCTCCTTCGTCCCCAACGCCGTTCGAAAACAGCAAATACAACTGAAAACCAGTCTGTTCTGAAACCGAGAGTTGTTTCCAGCGATGTTTATGACTTTGTTCCGATTCATTTTGGCATTACATTTTCATCTTATTTTTAACGTGCCTAACGGGCATGTCAGCTTGCAAAATGTACATGCCTGAAATTCAAAAATAAGGAAAATACCATCATTAGAAAGAGAAATACATGCGTGATGGATTTTGGCATAAATGAAACATACATTTCACAGCTTCCTATCTATTTGTTATTACATGTAGGTGTGTGGTTTATGTAAAGTTTAAAAGAGCAACTTGTTTACATCAAATTTATTCTTGGAAATGAAAACTTTTGCGTGAAAAGAAAACTGTCTGAAAACTTAATTGGCTATTTTAATCGTGTGAAATAAGTGGACCACTGCATCATTTTTGTAATGAATTTGAGGACTAAGGGAAATGTGCTTATTCAACTAGAAATGTGTCCATGTGACAAGGATGCCTCAGTCGTGGTGAAATGCAGAGATGTAAATAGAAGTCGTAGTTTACTATTTATATAATGGTGTGCACTATAGTATAAATGTTCATAGTCGATAACATTCGCCACATCTCATACACTTCTTCAAAACATTATTCAAATTATTTCCAAGGTCACCATATTGGTTAAGTCATACTAGCATGATGCACGTCAGATTCTCGCCAAAACTCATTCAACCTGAACATGGTATGATATATATAACTAATTTGGTACTGATCATCCCTGCAAAATTTCATTAAAATCCGGCCAAATGAAGGGCCTAGCTATCGTCTTAATGAGATTTAGCAGTTTTTCAAATTTGTCTGAGCTTTCATTGATATTGACAATCTGGTAAGGTTGGTAAAAGATCCAATGCAAAATGAAAGCCATGTCGTGTTGAGGCCAAATTACGGCATATTTCAGAAAATCAAGGGCCATAACTCCAGCATAAATGGTCAGATATGGCTGGTTTTCAAACAAGTCTAAGATGTTATTGCTGTTAATAATCTGTGAAAGTTTGATAAAGATCAAATAATAAATGATGGTGCCAGAGTGTTCACAAGGCAAAAAATGGCATTTTTCAGCAAGACAAGGGCCATAACTCTGGTTTTACTGATCCGATCTGGCTGGTTTTCAAACTTCTCCGACCACTCATTGAGACTAACAATACGTGCCAGTTTGGTAAAGATCAAATAATAAATTAAGGTGTTAGAGTGTTCAAAGGGCAGAATATAATGTTTTCAGCAAATCAAGGGCCATAACTCCGGTGAAACCAAACTGATCTGGCTGGTTTTCAAACGTATGCGAGCTTACATTGACAATAACAATCTGGCAAAATTTGGTAAAGATCAAATAATAAATAAGGTGCTAGAGTGTAAACAATGCTTAACATAGCAATTTTCAGCAAAACAAGGGCCATAACTCTAGTGTTACTAATCCGATCTTGCTGGTTTTCAAATTCATCCGAGCTTCCATTGATATAAATACACTGGCAAAGTTTCGTAAAGATCAAATATAAATTGAATGTGCTAGAGTGTAAACAAGGCTTAATATGGCAATTTTCAGCAAAACAAGGGCCATAACTCTGGTGTTACTAATCCAATCTTGCTGGTTTCGAACTCATCCAAGCTTTCATTGATATAAAGACACAAGCAAAGTTTCGTAAAGATCTGATTAATAATGAAGTCCCTATCATGTAAACAAGATAGAAGTTAATGGACGGACTAAGGACAACTTGCCATCACATAAGCTTGCCGACGGCCAGTACAGCTAAAAATCATGAAATAACTAAAAATCCTGACCTTAATTAGCACCAAAAACAGGAGTTGCTTATCCGCGGGGGAGAATGCCCGCGGACCCCTAACAATATCACTCGCTTTGCTCGATCACTAATGGTAGCCGTCTGTGAAAACAAAGTAGCCATATGTTTCAAAAATTAGAGATAATCCTGCTATAGCATCAGAATGTTTGCCTTCAATCTGAAAACAAGAAACCAGGGATTCATACGTCCAGGGATTTATTTGTCTCGCCTAACCAGTTTAAATGATAAAGCCTCATATGGTTTAGTAATTGTCAGGGATTTTTTCAAGAAAATTGGGAAAATTGGGAAAAGGCCTAAAGGCCTTGCTGATTTTGGGGGGAAAAGCGTGAGACTGTCCAAATTGGGAAAAAACAGCGTGATTTTCACTGCTTAGGGATTTATTTATTTTAAGAGAAAATTTTCATTAAAATGTATGATTTAGGTAAACTACAGATCAGATTTTAAAATTTAGTTATTTTAACATATAAGGACTAGGTATGATAATGGACAAAATTGGCCCCCAATCTTCAGTTTTAATGCACAAGTTTTGAATATCTAGTTTAGCTACAAATGAACTGAATCAATATTAAAACTCATTACAAGTACATTTGAAGGCTCTAAATGAGTTTTGTTGAAACAGGTACTTGATAGGGATGCATCATCAGCCAAAAATACTGTGTGTGCCCTGAGGTGCGCTCTATATTTTAAGGATCAAACTCTTGCCAAGAAAGGTCCAAAATCTATAAAATATGACCAAATTACCAAAATTGCCGTTTTTGAGACTCTATTTATTCTTCTAGATAATTTTTTTTTTATTTTTTCCTAAATAAGTCAATGTAAAACTGTGACCACTGGGGGCGAGGCCAAATGTGAACCCAGGGTCACCATTTGAACAAGCTTGGTAGAGGACCGTAAGCTTATAGCAAATGCGAAATATTAAACATCTGGCTCAAGTAGTTTCAGAGAAGAAGATTTTTTAAGTTTTTCCCTACACAAGTCTATTTAAAACATGTCACTCCTGGGGCGGGGCCAAATGTGACCCCAGGATCATCATTTGAACAAATTTGGTAAAGGACTATAATCTTATAGTAAATGCAAAATATTAAACCTCTGGCTCTTGTAGTTTCAGAGAAGATTTTTTAAATTTTCCTATATAAGTCTATGTAAAACTGTGACCCCCGGGGCGGGGCCAAGGGCACCATTGAACAAACTAAGTAGAGGACCTTAAGCTGATGCTACATGTAATACATGAAAGCTCTGTGCCTTGTGGTTTCAGAGAAGAAGATTTTTTAAAGTATTTTCCTATATAAGTCTATGAAAAACATGCAAAATCCCAATATACAAACTTTGGACCCCCATAGCATGACCATTTTTGACCCCAGGGACTTCATTTGAATAAACTTGATAGTCTAGGCATTGGCGACCATTTTAAAAGAAAAACTGTCGAAATCTGTCCAGTGGTTCTTGAGAAGATTTTTTAAGGTTTCGACCATATATGGTAATGGCGGCCATCTTGGATGTCGCGCTGACCTAATTTTAACAAATCTTAAAAACATTCATCTAAGGATCACCATGTGAAGTTTGGTCAAAATTGGCCAAGCGGTTTCTGAGGAGGTCATTTGAAGCAAAATGAACGACGACGAACGACACGAAAATTTATCCCAATAGATCACATTGAGCCTTCGGTTCAGTTCAGGTGATCTAAAAACGTCAATGTAAAATTTTAATGTAAATTAACAAAGTGTAAAAAGTAGGTCAAGGTCATTTATATTGACCAGATTTGGGTAGGAACATATTACCATCATACAGATGTGTGTGTATGAAGTTTGGAATCTGTATGGCTTTTGGTATCTGAGAAACTGAGAAACTGAGAAGTAAAAATGTAAACTAACAAAGTGCCAAAGGTAGGTCAAGGTAATTCATATTGACCCACTTTTCATTGGAACATATCGCTGTCATGTAGTTATCAGCATCTGTAAAGTTTGAAAGCTCTAAGGGATCTGGTGTTGGAGAAATGGACTTAACAAAAAACTTTGATGTAAATTTATAACAAAGTGTAAACAGTAGGTCTGACAAGGTCATTTATATCGACCCGATTTGGGTAGGAACATATTGCTGCCATATGAAGTTTGGAAACTGTATTGCTTCTGGTATCTGAGAAACTGAGTTAATAAAATACTTGAATGAAAAACTTCAATGTAAATTAACAAAGTGCCAAAGGCAGGTCAAAGTAATTCATATTGACCCACTTTTCGTTGGAACATATCACTGTTGTGTAGTTACAAATATTTGTTTGAAAGCTCTAAGGCATCTGGTGTTGGAGAAATGGACTTTGATGTAAATTAACAAAGTGTAAAAAGTAGGTCATGGTCATTTATACTGACCTGATTCGGGTCGGAACATACTGCTGCCATATAGATATAAGTGTGTATGAAGTCTGAAAACTGTACGGTCAATTTATTATTGGGAAAAAATCTGAATTTTCGACAACTTTCCAACTTGTCCGACAGCGTGCTTGAAAAAGCAATCAATCGCCAGAAAGAGTACAAACAATGTGACGCCAAGTGCATTTTTTCTGTGCAAAGTTGACAAGACTGATAAATACAATGAATAAATTTCCAAACAAATATGTATTTCAAACTTTTAATGCAATTAATCACAAGTTTTGTTAATTTCTGTTGCCCAAAAGTCACAGTTTTCGACCGACATAAATACCCATAATCCTTGGCCATGTATGTACCATTTAATAAGGCGGCACTAACAACGGGTTTATGACTCAGAATTCGTTACATTTTTTTTCTGACTAAAGAACCCATCGATGTATTACGATTACTTAAAAATATAATTATAATTTCCAGTATAATAATTACTGATTGAATTTTATGTTCAGTTGACGCGAAGCCTGTAATAGGAACAGCCATATAACTGTCTTGACCCAGTATACATAATCCAGGGCATTCAAATGTTCCCACATCCGCTTTTCCAAAACAAAAGTAAAATGGTCTTCTGCTTCAATTTTTTCTAAAGTTATTAAATAATTAATTATGCATTAAAATGACTGCAATTAGAAAAGTTGCACCTTTAACCTGTGCAGTTTTGACTCCGAGTTTGTCTATGCGAATTAGTTTTATCATCGAAACTCCGCAAATTATGCGATTTGTAAATTCCTCACTCGGCGTGAAAGAGTAAAGTGTAGGCTTCGCATGAGCTGTACTGTAATAAAAAACTTGAATGTAAAAACGGGACATACGGATGTGACGTACGTCCAGACGGAAAGGGTACCACTATATGCCCGCACCACTTCCGTGGCGGAGAATAAAAAACAACAACACTACTTTGATTTGAGTTTAGATGATTTTTCAGTGATTTTCAACTGGGTATTTGAGCGATTATGCTGCTTATCTGTTCACAGTTGTTCTGTGCATATTTCAGTTAGTGATAACAGTATTTGTGCCATTAGGCCAGAAAAAACAACCCTTTCTCTATTTAGACCGTCTCTATTTTTGGCAGGGTTTCCCCCAGGAACTTGGGAAGGCATGTTATTTTGTGAAAGTACATGGAGCGCATGGGGGAGGGTTTGGGAGGGGGTGTACCCCCCTCCGAAAAGTTTCGATTTTTTTTTTATATTAGGGGTGGTGTATATCAACGGAGAGCCATTTAATTGACATTTAGTGTTACTTTAATACAACAAAAACAGAACTGATTCACAACAAAACTTCTAAATAAATAGTCAAATTCACTATTTGTTTATTTTTTCAGACACTTTGTGCTTGCCACAAACAGCTGGTCATAAATGTCAGAATTATTTGGGTCTATCCTCATGTTTTCACTGTTCATTTCGCTGTTATTTGGTTATGCTCAATTATCTGCTTTATTACTTACAGACAGTGTCACTTTAAAGTTTGTTGTTATATTTTTGTACTTTAAAAAACATAACAATATTGAGAAAGTAAGAGTTTACCCCACCCACTCCATCAAATATTGGGCGCGATTTTTCAAAAACGGCCGTGCAACGATGTCTGCACGGATGGCTGTCTAATAACTTCCCCTCTGAAAAATAACCGATAGTATGAATCAAATTGAGTACAATGTACAATAGTACGAATCTAATTGAGGACGAAGTACGAAATTTCGTAGGAGTTGTCGTTCTTGAATTCATTCTATTTTTAGAAGCAAGTCTGCTTGCTTATCAACGAGTATTCGAGAAAAAAATGTGTTTTGTTAACTTGAAAAGCACCCCATCTTGATTAAAAATGTTTGAGACCCCATCTTGATTGATTTATTTCAGATACCCCCCATTCCCCACAACTCAATTGTTTTTGTGTGAGATTTACCCACCCACCTGTAGATTCGATATTCTGGAATTAGGTGCGATTTTTGGGACAAGTATTTTCTATAAATTGCCGTCCGCTACCCCCTTGTATGTTTTAATGGAACAGACTTTACATATAAATTCTTGCAGAATGAAACAATCATGTTTGTTTCTCGATCATAAACATTCATTTTCGGCAATTGTTCTACTCAACTCAACACAATGTCCCTCATCAAAAAAGCACCGTGTCCAAATTATTAAACATATGCCACTCAACACTAACAAGTGTATACACAGGTCACAGGTCAGTTCACAGGTGGTTATTTAGCAGTCTGCTATCGCGAACATGATTGGCTGATAGCTTATTTAGTGGGAGCGACAATAAACCTGTCAATCAGATTCAGGCACGCGCAGGACTGCAATTGTTTCAAGTGGCATAATATTGCTTTGGGATTTAAGGGATGTCGCGGAGATCAAAGGATGTCGGAAATTCGCCGCCGGGCATTAAAGCATGTCGCATGCGACATCCGATATAGGTCTGGGGGAAACCCTGTTTGGCGCCAACCGTACAGAAAAAAGAAATGACGAAAAATATGGGTACGAAACGGTAATGTACGAAAATATTGAGAACGAAACATGCGCTAAAACATGGCAGCATCCATGGTGCACTGCGCGTCCGTTTTGGCTATTCTAATTGAAAAATGCAGCCATGAGACAGAGCAGACGTTTATGAAAAACATTAATCATGACATGCTGCCAGCAGATTTGTTCTTCCAATACCACCCAGCCTCAGGAAATGATGAAATTCAATCTTTCACAGCCACACTCTTTGGAGCTATTTTGATCACTTTTTGCCTGTCACTCGTCTGCCATCCGTAATTTGAGCTCATAAACTCATAATGGCAAAAAATATGTGTTTTAAATTTATTTTATTTAAAACAAACAAGTTAGATATCATATTCATAAGATTATTGTCTTGCTCTCCTTACAAAATCACTACAAATTAACTTCTTGACAAAGTTAAAGACACCTTTAACATCGTCCAGTGGTTTTTTTATGCCTAATTTGGGGCCGTTATTCGGCCCCATTCACAATGCCAAAAAGTATACTTTTTTCACAATAATATCCAAAAAATTCACAATCTGAAAAAAAAAAAAAGATCTTTTTTTTAGGGTAAATACAGACCAATAAGGATACTAGTCTTAATATACGCTGGTGTTAAAACTAGTCTGTATTTACCAAAAACAAAACTTAAAACCAAGGGATATTAAACTGTGAAATTAAAAGAGAAAAAAGTTTTTTCTTCTTTTGTTATAATATTTCACAATTTTCACAATTTCTAGAAAAATGCCGCTATTTTTCACAATGGCACAGGCACAGGCTGCATTCACAAAACACATAAAAAAAACCACTGTCGTCCAAACCACATGGGCAAAAAAAAATAAAAGAAAAAATAAAGAAAACATACCTACAGAACCCTAATTTTTTCAGCTGAATAACCAGAAATGCAGGTATTTTTTTATGGCCTTAGAATGTGTTGGAAGTAAACCAAGGAAAAAAGTGTGGCAGACACAGGACTCGAACCAGGACTCTTGCCTCGCAGAGCGCGTGCTCTAACAATTGACATAACTGAGCCACCGGGTACACAATTATCCCTCGCTCACCAAATGACATTATTGCCAATGAAGTGAACTAATGTGAAAAGTTAAGCCGGTACTGGACTTGAACCCTGGACCCCTCGCTTACAGGGTGCGTGCTCTACCAAATGAGCTAACTGGACCGTCGGCTATCCCAATATCACCAGTGTCAATGGTGGGAGAATCTATTTCTTGTTCTATTTCTATTATTTGCTGTTTATCATCATGAAGGTGACATTATAAATTATGTGCAAATCATTATTAATTTGATGTGTCTTTATTGTAGAATAAATTGTAACTTATAGATATAGAAGTATTGTATAGATAGAGATGTGATGAGACGAGGCGTGATGAGATCTATTACGACTCTGTTATAAACTACCTAATACAATATCGACTGCAAAGAACTAGCCTACTAGCACATTCTCACAGCATGAATGAATGCATAATTTCATGTCTGTTGTGTTATTGCAAATCTACCAATATATTGTTAAATTGTGGCACTGACACGGTTCTACAAAGTTATAAATAGATACATACCCATTCATTAGCTTTAGAATTGAACGAATACAGGGCAACTTGTGACGCTGTATCCAGTATTTCAGAAATATACGGATCTCTTTGCTGCAAAGCAGCCAAATTCATCCGTCCTTCCGCCATACTTTAATTTCTATAGCGCCGCAGCTACTTCCGGCGAATCTGATTGGTCAAAATTATTTCCATTCGCGAAATTTAAATTTATTAATTTCAGTGTGTAAATAATACATGTCTGTCGTTCTCATTTTTATAGCGATCTTGTTTTACAAGTATTTATATTTAATAAATGTTATTAAAATTATAAATATTTTCTGCACGGGTTCAGTTCATTGATTACGAAACAGGTCAAGTGCGACAGAAGCCTAGCGGTGAAAATTTCAGTGGTGTTTGCATCTTTTTTGATACACGATTATTATTATAATTACCTGTGAAAATGTTTTGAATTGTGTTCAAATTAATTGTTTGTCTATTTTTCGCTATGTGTGCGTTTGGAAATAGTATTACTCTGTTTTTTTTGCTGTGCGCGATGCCCGGATGCTGAATTAATCTGAAATGAAGCTGAGGATGTTTTCATATGGACCTGTGTTAGAATCCATTCTCGTGATAGCATAACATATTAAACAAATAGAAAAATGGCATCATTTGACACAGGTAGGTTTCAAGTTATATGTTGTATTTGTATTAACAGATAATATCTTTGATTTTTTGTGAATTTTTTTTTTATTGGCCAGTTAATTGACAATTTTCATTGAATAAATGATAAAAACCACATATTAGGTCTGTGATTAAAGTTATTATATTTTCAACTGCAAGCTCATAGAAAGAGATATTTGTTATCAACACACAGTCTTACTAAAAATACTTTTAAAAAAAAATGTGTAGCTTAAATTTGTTATTAATTGCCAATTAGCATGTTTTCACGTGCGATGCATTTTCATATAATTGTTATAGGCCTATATATAAAAAACGTGTGCCTTTATTCCTTTTTAAATGAACAATTTAATTTTAAAAAATACCTACAGTTTTAATTATATTATATAATGACTAAGTGCATTGTAAACCTAATTTTTTTAAAAAAAAAAATCATTCAAGTCAGTGTTGCTTTTTCAAACATATCAATATCTTGTACAGTATATTCCCAAATTGTAAAAAAAAACTTGCTACCATATACTGAATCGGTAATAATTTGTAAATTTATTTTTAAGGTCAGTGGGTTCAAGTTCAACGTTATCATAGCAATACTTTTAGTGGTGTTTTATATCTGGGCAATACTGTTTTCTTGATGCTGTTAATGCATGCCAACCAAAGTTGGTTTGCAGGTGTATCGTTATTGATGTATCATGCAGAGGGGTAGGACCCCCCATTCATATTAATTTGTCATTTTTTGTTCATGCTCATTAAAGGTCTTCATCATGACCCCTGCATTGTTTCAGGTGCCATCTCGCTCACATCACTAAGAGCAGTGGCAGACCAAGTGTGTCAAGGTGAAGGTCATTATTACTAAAAATAGTTTACAGTTCAATATTTGTTGTTATAGATCTTATGTTCTCATATTTTGCATGTTAATGTATATGTATAACATATTTCCCCAAATGGTAGTGCCCAGGCACTATGCAAAATGCTCTTATAAAATGTAAAATTTAATAAAAAAAATCTTTTTTAGTTTTTTTGTGGGGATAATGATTTTTGGATACAAAAGGTTGAAATGTATTGAATTTTTATATATATATTTTTTGTTTTAAAGTTGGGATGGGGTGGGTGTGGGGCGAGGTGGGGCAAGGTGGGGTGGGGGGGCAGTTACAACTTTTAGGGGCTCTTATCAGGGGAAATTCATATATACTTAGGTTTACTTACTTACATACATGTACATGTAAATTGTTAAATCACAGTTAAAATTACCAGCTCCTTTGTCAAATCTTAAAGGGACATACGGCAATTATGAGTCTCTTTTACACATTTTCATGATGAAAACAAACCAAACATCTTCTTTTGTTCTTCCTAAATATCAAAAAAAATTATAGGGTATATATGTAAAAACTCAACAATTTATTTAATTATATGCAAGTAGGTTTAAACTCTACATAATACTGCCCCGTGTGGTTGCCAGGGTAGAATAAAACCACTGCAAACACACCGTCACATGCAGAGGGGTAGGACCCCCCATTCATATTAATTTTGTCATTTTTTGTTCATGCTCATTAAAGGTCTTCATCATGACCCCTGCATTGTTTCAGGTGCCATCTCGCTCACATCACTAAGAGCAGTGGCAGAAAAACTATAAACGTGGCTCCAACGTAAATGGAGTGTCTGCAATAGAATTTGCAGCAACTCTGCAGTTCAGGGTGAGAAGGTTCTAGGCCCATTCTCCATATTTTATCTCGATGTACATGGAGGATGAGCCTGGCATGTTCATGCCTGTTAGGCGCCATATAACCTTTCATGTGTTGGTGCGCCTTAAAACCCCAATTCAATTCAACTCTACATAATACTGGATTAATCAATTAAGGTGCTAATTACAGTGCTCACACTGGCCATTTTAAATTAATAGCCACACATTTTTTAGTTAAGAAAATAATAGCCAACTTTAATGCGTAAGAAAATTGGTCAGTCGTAAGAGCCAAATTTTCAATCAGGTTTTATTAGACTATCAGAGCCTCCTCTGGCTATATTTTTCTTTTTGTCACCACTTTCTCCAAGTGAAAGAAGTAGGAGCCTAAACTAGAATTCATTTAAAAGTAGGATTCCAGGAACTCCTTACACATTGATAAAACAAAGAATGATGGATTAAATAATGAATAGAAATATACTTTATGTATCTGTCATCTATATATCGTTTTTCTTTCCACCAACATGTATTTGTAAAGGACAGTTTTTTCTCATTCGATTATGTAAAAATGTAAAAAAAAAAAAAAAAAAATCCGAAATTATGTACCATCCGAAGTACTATGACACCGCACTTTTACGGCCCGAAAATTTCAAACATTTAATCGAAATACCATCAATTACGAAATTTTTTCATGCATTAATGTGTTTTGAATGCCAAAAATGGTCTTTCTTATCAAAGGGGAGAGAAAACACAACCCTAATAGTAGGATAATGTAGTTTTATGTCATTAATTGTCGATCTCAACGTTGTGACAAATTGAAACTGCCGACACGAAGCCAGGCACAATATTCAAACTTCGTATTGTTTCAATGTTTAATTATGTTATTGCAAGTGTTTTCACAGTTCACAATACACATGGGTGTTTGCAACCTATCGGGATTATGATGGGATAGCTATTAATGCAGATGAAAGTAGCGACTATGTTCATAATAGTGCGTGCACAAATTAATTTCATCTCTTCGTAGTTTGCGTCCAGAAAAACGAACAGGAAACTGTACCTACTGTTGGATGCGTAACGGATTGTCTGATTGGTCAAATCGCCCGAAAGATAACAAATAACGGCATATCTGATTGGCTATTCGGTCCATTAATCACATGATGTTTGCGTGTATCAACAATGCCGATTATCCGATAACGAAGTGCCAATTAAGGGAATTAACAACTTTTACAAGCGATAATTGATAATTGATAAGCGCGTGGAGACATCACAGGGGGCGTGAATGGATTATGTAATGTTTATTGCGGTCATTTATTACTTGGGGTGTCAAACAGACCATTATACGAAAAATTTATTAAAAAAAAAAAAAAAAAAAAATTAAATAAAATAATCGCCATTTCTTGTCGACATTTCTTTAAAATAATCGACAGTATTATAAAATAATCGCAAATGGCGACCATGGCGTATGGTTGCGTGAGCACTGAATTATAATGCTTGGTACACACGACAAGATTGCCGTGTGTCTCTTTAAACATCACGGAAAGATACTTGCGTTCAAAATTGTTTTGAGTTCAAATAAGACAATGTCATGTGTACCTTCTATTAAAGGAAGAAACATACTGACTTAACTGTATTCTAATTCTCTTTTATGAAAGAGCAAACCTTTATCTGCTGACATAAATTTGAGAATAGAAAGTTATCAATTATTCAGACATTTACTTAGAAAAATGAAAAACATGTTTCATATTTGGCAAATTTACGAAAATCAAATAGTTTACTTTTCTTATTTGCAATGTATTTATTTATTCACGGTAATTTTTTGTTTGTTTATATAATCAATCATGGCAGTACCAGTAATATTTGTGAATGTGATTCTGTAGATATAATAGTGTCTTGACACAGAACTTCGAATATATTCTGGAGACTGTACATTGGAGACAATTTCTCGTCAACGAGACAATCGCTTGTCAACTATTGACAATCTCTTGTCAACGAGACAATATCGCTTCAAGAGACAATCTCTCGTCAGCAAGACGATCTCTCGTCAACAAGACAATCCCTCATCAACTACTAATTTTATATCTTGCAGAGCAGTGACAGAGAGCATGTCTTCCAATAGAACCACCGGCATTATCAGCTATTGATCCTGTCGTGGCAGTATATATTCAATATAGATGGCTATTTTCATCCCATTTAGTAGTCTTCTTCACTCAAATCCACACAGATTTCTATCAATTATTGATCTTCTTAGTCTTCTGATCGGTCAAGAATACTTCAGTTTACTCTTGACACATATATAAAATACGCAGTATGTTTGTGGTTCACCATATGATATTATTTTTAAAGTAGAAATTCTGAAGCAGCTTTGGTAGCTCAGTGGATAAGGTATTGGCTTTAATTTAGAGCTACAGATCGCTTCCACGTGTGGGTTTGCTTTCTGACAGAGGCCTGTCTGATGGTAAACTTCCTCCATCATCTCATCTCCCTCTGAGGTTGCTGTCCCAATAAAACCTAATTTGATGCGTATGAAACCTAATTTGATGTGTTTATGGGTCATAAAACTCAATTTCATTCAAAGGGACACTGTCCATAAGTAAGCAGATATTGAGCATAACCAAATAACTGTCTGACTTTTATTCAGTGAAATGTATACATGAAAACATGAGCATAGACCCTTAGAAGTCTGTAGTAATACATTCGTGAGTTTGAAAAAAAAAAAGCTTTAATTATTATTTGTAAATAAAGTGGGACCCACCATATTTACCTTTTCTGCGATCACGTGACTTCCATTAGCGCATTAGGTTTTCAACATAGTATGTATAGCGTAATATATATAGCCCGGCAGGGCTCGAAATTAACACTCGCACACTCGCAAAACGCGAGTGAAAAATACAGATTGCGAGTGACTTTTTAAGCTACTAGCATTTTTTTGCGAGTAGAAAAATTGGGTCAAAATTATTACAATTTATGTCTTGCTGATTGCGCTCGATTAAATTAAGTGTTGAATGCCCGAAAGTCAATATATAGAACGCCTAAAAAACCCGTATGAGGCAGTGCGCGCACCTTGCAGACTGGTTATTGATGTGTACAGCCAGTGTTACGCTGCTATTCTTACACATTACGACACAGTCAATTCAACACGTGTTCATTATTGACCTTGAACATTAAACAAAAACATGACATCGAAACGAAAAATTACAGGTTTCTTTTTGCCGGTAGATGGAAATAACAATAAGGTCGCTGAATCAGAGTCTACCATTGAGAAACCAAAAAAACTAAAAAGAAATCCTTTAATCAAATCTGTCCAAAAATGGGAAAAAGAACTGAATATTAAACTTAAAATCGTTGCCGATAAAGACGACCACGTGAATAAAATATTTTGCGAGGACTGTTTGCAATTTATGCCAGATCAGACGTCATCGGTATGTGGTATATCAAAATAGGCTCCTTTGGTTTATATATTTTTAAATCATTTTTAAATCAGAAAAATTGGCGAGTAAGTTTAGAATTTTGCGAGTTGGAATTTAAGCTACTCGCAATTTTTTGCAAGTAGGAAAAAAATATTAATTCGAGCCCTGCCCGGTTAGCTCAGTCGGGAGCTATGTTGCCTACTTTACACTCACGCTCACTGTTATTACAGCGAGTGTAATTTTAGTTTGGGCTGCGAGTTCAAATGCCGCGATTGAATTCCGTCAAACAATCCTGCTTTTAATTAGTAAATATTCAATAATGTTTGGTGTGTAATGTTTGCGAACAAAATTAGTGTGTGTTTTGTAAGCTAAAAGTTACGGATATTGTCCCTTTAAAATAGAATTCAAATAAAATTTGTATAATTTTGCGGTGAATGAAAGAATGAAATGTGGTTTACATTCCGTCAACTGCAAAACACATCTAAATGTCATATTGAAAAGGAACCCATGTGATGACTTCGAAATTGGAAAATTTGAGCTGTTAAATTTCTTTGAAATTACAGGGCAGGGAATTAAAGCAGGAAGATTTGCTTTTTACGGGAATAATCAATTTAATTTATTTAGATGTTAAAGCTTGATGTTATGAATGAGTTTAAGTGATATTTACCCTAAAAGTAATGCCTCTCCTAATAGATTTGTTTTTATTTTAGAAGAGTGCCCTTTTGCATTTTCAAAGTTGCATAACACCCAGGCGCTAGTATTAGCAGAAATACAGTATGTCAGTAATTTTTTGAAGCTTTATTTTAAAATAAAAGCTATATATAGACAACTGAGAAAACTCCAGTCATTTTTTATATATACCAACAACCACAAAGGTGACCACCATTGGGAATATTTTCTCAATATTTTTTAATTATTACTAATGTTTGTTTGTTTGTATGGTGTTTTACGTCATTTTCAACACATGCAAGGTTATATATGACGGTCAATTTTTTCTGGTGGAGGCAGACCACCCACTTTTCCTGGGTAGAACCAGTACTACACACCTCCCCCATCTGTAAGAATCGACACTTCTTCACTTACAAGTCCAGCTCCCAGTTGGATTCGAATCCGCAGCGGTGAGAGGCGAGGGTTTACAACGCAACGTCGTGACCGCTTGATAACAACTG
The DNA here is from genome assembly GCA_037043455.1 of Cyrtodaria siliqua. NCBI lineage: Eukaryota > Metazoa > Mollusca > Bivalvia > Adapedonta > Hiatellidae > Cyrtodaria > Cyrtodaria siliqua. Next base: position 5,103 of record JAWPHD010019615.1, on the reverse strand, counting down.
CATATACTATATACTATAACAGAAGGCCAATTGGGTCTTTGAATAGTAAGTAGACTTGTGAAATTATCACCCCATCTGTCCACCTAAAATTATCTGTATGTGCTGAAAAAGGTATAGCAAGTCCTTACGTACCGTTAGCTTAAGTAAATTGAACGCTATTTTATAATGTGAACTTGTGAAGTATTACGAAACATTTGCATGATATAGGGTGATCTTCTCTTTCACTTATTAGTTGTGATCTAATGTAATTATCAGAGTTATCTCCCATTTAGTTAAAACAGCATACATGTATATTTCATATTTAAAATATACCAATATGATAAATAATGTGATTAAACGTCAATAAATAACAGTTCTGGGTTTCAGGTCATAAAAAACACAAAATGAATGGATACTAACCTTGTCATTATAATGCAATATCGAACCAAAGTTTTAAAAAATTAAAATTACCTCCCTTTACATTGAAATAAGGAGGAAATTATAACTAACATCTGTAAAGCAGGTAGATTAAAATAAAAAAAAATTTTTTTTTCGCAGATATCATTTCAAACACAATGCACTGCATATATCTGCTAATTATGTTAATTATATTGTTAATGACCTCTGCCACGCATAGCCTAGAATATGCGCAAATGAATTTGCCATGCAATTTACGTGCTAAACTTATTTTTATCAGTATATAATGTCTGCCTGCGACACAAACAGTTTCAATTCTTTAATTAGAAATAAAAATATTATGACATTTGAATAGGTAGAGTGTCTTGAATATGAATTAATGTGTTTTTAGCTTGTTTTGATGATTCACTCTTACCAGTTTTGTGTCTGGTGTTGTCTGATTTCATAAACATATGTCTTTGATGATTACAATTTAATTGCTCGCAGTTTGTTAAGGCCAATGCCAGTAATATGTGTGTTTCCGCTTAAGCCCAGCCGACCCGTTTTTTCCGCATCAAAACTTATTAGAAAAATAATCAACAGGTAGATTTATCAATAATGTTTTCCTATCAGATTCTGTGCTATTTGTTAGGGGTGTATGGCGGAGAAAAGGGGCTGCTAGAGGGAACCTACATGTACACACCTACATGTATATATATTTTTTTTATGTTTGGCCTTAATTAATATCTCTGCTATTAAATGGTTTCCAGAAGACATTTCACATTGTTGTAGACATATGGTTAACAGCTGTTTATAATATCCCTGTCAGAAGATTAAGTTCTGTTTTGTATTAAAGCTTAACCCACTACTTATATACTCGGCAAAAAAGGTTTTGGACCACGGTATATAAAGTCATATAAAAATAAAACTAGTTGACAGAATTTAAGTATCTTTTTTTCGTAACCACGGTCTACCCTACCCGGTTAATTTGGTACCAGAATCATTAAATTCCAAACAAGATTTGATTTTAAAAAAATATCGCAAACACACAAAGGGTCTGTAAAAAATGTTGCAAAGTCCATACAAGTAACAGTTACGGACACATTCGAGTAACCAATAAAAAGATTATTATTTTTTCACAAACTTTCATTGTAAACGATAATTATTGTTGATTATTGATCTATTGTGAATTATCAACTGAGATAATAAGGGTTATGGTCGAATGTCATGGTTTAGCGATCATTGTACGGGTTCGAACACTGCCATGGTCCAAAACTTTTTTTACAGAGTATATATAAATGGACTGTTATTTCTTTGAATTAAGACTATTCTATTTATGTGGCAAAGGGATGTTTGGGGGAAAATTACTGATCAGCAGCCCTGATCAGCCCGCAAGTTACTCGGGCTGATTTGGGTTTACAATGGATGCCAAGGCTATTATAGTCATGCTTAGCGAGCTAAGGGTTCAGTCTATTATTTTGTCTGAAGTATCCTCTACCTGGTATTGAGTTGAGGGCTGGTGTGGCGCAGTCGGTAGCGCGGCGGTTTTGTAACCGGAGGCCCCGGGTTCAATCCTCCGTGGTGCCACTGAGTTCCGTCGGTGTGTTCTGGGGCAAGATACTTTCCCTTAGCCTCGTCCGTCGGATGGGGACGTAAACAGGGCGGTCCCGTGTATCGGTCTATCCTTCGAGCACTTTAGAGAACCATAGGAATCTATTCTATAATAAGAGTAGGGCAGGTTCCCGGATTCATATGTATCCTTCTCCTCTCTCTGGGGCAGCTCTAAATAACCTATACTGTGTTGATGAGCCGTTAAACAACATTCAATCTGGTATTGAGTCTATCTCTCATTCTGTATGAAATCTTGAAAACGTATAATCTTGCAAGATAAAATACCTACTATAGAACAATATTTATAAAAATATTTTTATCCCTACTGCATATTTTAGTGATAGGGTTATAAGTGTATGCATACGTAAATTAAATGCACTTTAAAAACTTTATTCTTTAGTGCTGCAGGTCAGCCAAGCTTTTAATGCAATGACGTCCTTTAATTGCAAACAAAATGCAATGTCATTAACATCTTCGGAGCATTAGTTTGTTCCTGTTTACGTGATATCTTCAGCTTTTCACCAAACTTCATTTGAAGGTTTGTTTCAGTAAGATCACATGAGTTTGACATTGAGGAAAATTGACAAGTATGTAAATTTGATTATTGAAAAATATGTTAATTTCAACTTGTTAACATGATAGTGTTTTATATCATTTTAGCACATGTTAGGCCATATATGACGTTCACATTTTATTTTTATAGTAGAAGCAGACGACCCTATTTCCTCCCCAGGTAGAAGCAGTAATGTATACATGTACATCCAAAAATGGGAGTGGTCTGCTTCTGCTACCTGACAACATGCAAAAAATGATGTAAAACACTATTCAAACAAACTTACCATGTTAACAAGCAAACATTTTCATATTTTTCAATAACATGATAAGTAAATGGCTTATTGTTTACACAAAATTTGTTTTGACTATTTGTTTGAAGATGCATTGGTTACAGAGTTACTGCCCTTGATTATGTTGTGAAATTTAAATTGTGGATAATCATGAATTTTACAATACTGTTAAAGGTATAATGTCCGTAACTTTTAGCTTATAAAACACAAAATAATTATGTTGACAAACATTATACACCAACCATTATTGAATAATTACTAAATAAAAACAGGATTGACGGAATTCAATAGTGGTACAAAAAAATAATTACGTTGACAAACATCACACACCAACCATTATTGAATATTTATTAATAAAAACAAGATTGACGGAATTCAATAGCGGTACAAAAAAAAAGGCAGAAATACTGCTTCGTGGGGTTGGAACACATGTGGTTGAACTCGTAGTCCACACTAAAATTACACACACGGGTAATAACAGTCGTGCCTGCAATAGTCGAGCACACTCCAAACTGAATTAAACCGGCCAGGTATTTATTACACAAAACATACTATGTAGAAAACCTTATAAATGCGCTAATGAATGTCAACCTCCAGAATTTTTTACTTAATACTCATTTGGGTCTATGCTCATGTGTTCATGTATACGTTTCACTGAATAAAAATCGGACAGTTATTTGGTTATGCTCAATATCTACTTACTTACGGACAGGGTCCCTTTAATCATTTTCATCAGATTTGTTTCTATAAGCAGACTGCTATAAGATTTATAATGTCGAGCATAATTTATTTGGTGGGGTTTCTCAAGGTCCGTGGGATGGGCTTCTGTATAGGGGCATAGCAGGACTACAAGTGATGTGCAAGCCCAATGTTGCTTGCAGAGAGGTCTTGGGGCATGCCAAGAGAAGAAATGCTTTTACGAATGTATCTGGTGAGCTCTATATGTATATATATATCTATACATGTATATATGTATGAGTGTATTTTCTGAGCTTTTTTTTGCAAGCCGGGGCATTGTGAGGAAAGGCAACTTTGCCTCTGATGTATCACCGCTATAGACAAAATCCAGGATAAAATAATCCAGGTCTTAGATCATGTATGTTACCACTACGTGTTTTTAATTTTCATGTCGGATCTATAATATTTCCTAAATTTCCTGAAATAATTGAATAAAACTTCATGCGTGTATCGTCAGAAGACCATGACATTGTTTTTTTATTAAATACAGCAAATAAATAGAAATTGCAACGCATAATATTTGAGATAAGAGATGTCGCAGTCAAAACTGCAGCATTTAACTGCTTCTAGAAATAGAAGCAGTTAAATGTGCAGTTTTGACTGGGACATACTTATCTCGTGTCATTAATGGCTAATCAATATTTATATTTTCTTATTGATCAAAGTTTTCCCTTTCAAATGAGAATCGCTGCTGCGGCTGATGATTTATTTGATTTGATGAGATGGTCTGTGCCAACAGAAACTGGTGTTATGTACATTATTATAGCAAAAAAGTCTGAAAAAAGTCTATTTTTATTTTAGCATCTTTAGATTTATCAATCATTATCAAGTCTATATTTTTTATTGAGATGGATTTTAATGGTGTTTTACGTCATTTTAGAGTCATTTTATATGATGGTCGTTTTTTTTGTGGTAGATGCAAACTACATGTACCCCCATTTTTCCTGGGTAGAACCAGTACTGTATACCGCCTGCCATCTGTAAGAATCAACCGTTTCTCACTTGACAAGTCAAGCTCCCAGTGGGATTTGGACCCACAGCGGTGAGAGGCGATACAGTTTTAGACCGAGTGTCTTTACCATCCCGGCAACGGAGGCACTTTAAGTTTTATATGTATTGTTTATCAGTAGAGATGGTAAAAACACTGAGTTTGAAACCATCTCGGCTCTCACTGCTAAGGGTTCGAATCCCACGGGGAGCTCGACTTGTAAGTGAGAAAGTGTCAATTCTTATGGATGGCTGGAGATACATGTATATAGTACTGGTTCTACCTAGGAATATGTGGGTGGTGTGCCTCCACCACAAAAAATCAATCGACATAGATAGCCTAAAAAAAGTGCTGAAAAATAATGTTAAACACCATGACGTCGAGTGCTCATTGATACAGGCCGAGATTCAGATAAATTCTTTAAAAATATATCTATTTGACCATTCAAATATTATGAAGTACGAGTGACTCAGAAACAAATTTCCCTCCCTGTTTATATATCATAGTAGTAAAATTTATTTTGCATTTAAGCGTTTAACCTTCCCT
>JAWPHD010019614.1:0-34990 GCA_037043455.1 Cyrtodaria siliqua | reverse complement strand
TATCCAAAGTGAGAAAATTGATAATTCCGTAGTAGGGTTAGGATTTTAAACCTGGATCCCTTTATATCCTTTTCCCCCTTGAAATGGCCCTCAATGACCTTGAAGGGCTGGTAAACAATAATTCAAGTAAAGGTCACAAGTCTTTTGAATCGCAAAATTTAAAAAAACAATATACCATATTACACCTAATGGAAGCGCCCAGGCACTATGCAAAATGCCAAGGCACACTTATAAAATACAGAAAATATACTGAATTTTGAAGAGTTTTGAAGAAAAAAAGGCGAGGGGGATGGGGGCTTCTATTAGGGCAAATACCGTGGTACACATATTTTAAATAGGAAGACATTTTGCGATGCTTGAGGAACTATTTGATTAAATCTATGTTTTAATATTGCATTTTACCTTACAGGATGAAAAACAACTCCCACGACCTCGAGCCATGCCCCACTATGGCATCCCTTTCCAGCCTCAACTACAGCACAAGATCACTGAACCAGAACCTTTCGGATTTGAGCAAAGGGACAAAAACCGTATGGCGATGAAGGTCCAAAAGATAGAGGAGGTTTATGAAGAAGAGATGCGGGTAAGGCGGTTTACACAATTTTTAATACAGTTTTTTTTCAAGGAGCTGAAAATGGGCCCCAATATAAAATGGATATGGAAATTTTCTTAACCAAATGAACATAATTTTTCCCAAATGAGGTTAAAAAGGCGCCTTCCCAAAAAAAATAAACAAAAGTCCCATTTTATAATTCTTAAAGTTTGTTCTCCCAATTAAAGTTTCGATCCATTAATTTACAAATCAAATATTTCATCGAATTTTCTAAACGGAAAATTGCAAACACATGCATTCTACAAGAAACAATGGTATTACAAGAAACAATGGTATACATACCAAAGGAAAATTCATCGTACAAAAGTCAACCACTGAATATATAAATTTACACCATTGAATGGAGAAAGTTTGTTTTGCATTTAAAAACGTTTTTCAAAATATTTTTAAAAGTGGGTCATTTATTTTCATCTTGCAGCAAAGAGAGTTCCACGCCAACCCACTGCCAAGTTCAGAGACCAACCTACCAACCAAGAGAACCCGACCCCTGACCGTCCACCAACCCTTCAACCTGGACACGGAGACAAGAGGAATGAAAAAAGCCGACGAATGGAGTCAAAAGGTAAGGTTTGACAATTACGCTAGGAGATTACACACATTTTCTCTACACCCAGTATCCCAGTATAGATAATGCGGTGGGTGGGGTGGGGGGAATAAAGTTTTCGTTATATCTCAGCATTTCCATGTCCGATCTTCATCAAACTTTAACAGCACCTTTCTCTTATCAAGCACTGACCATACCCTGAAAACTAGGTCACTGTGACCTACTTTCTCCAAAAGTTTTTGTTCTATCTCAGCATTACCATGTCCGATCTTCATCAAATTTTAACAGCACCTTCCTCCCATCAAGCACTGACCTTACCCTGAAAACTAGGTCACTGTGACTTACTTTCTCCAAAATATGTGTTACGGTAACCTTTTAAGTTTCGGCAGTAGGGGGAATAAAGTTTTTGTTATATCTCAGCATTACCATGTACGATCTTCACCAAACTTTAACAGCACCTACCTCTCATCAGCCACTAACCTGAACCATACCCTCACTATGACCTACTTTCTCCAAAATATGTTATGTTAGCCTTTTTAACTTCGTTATAAGGGCATCAACATTTTTTTTATATATCTCGGCCTTGCCATGTCCAATTATCTCTTTATATCGCAGCATTGCCATGTGCAGTTATTATAAAACTTGGAAAGTAAGTTAGGTAACTAGGTTTTCAACAATAAAGCATCCTCCCACTCCCAAAAAAACCTATCTAGAAAAGCTCTGTTAAATAGTTTCACCAAACACACAGGCACTCGTCGTTCACATTTGGAAAACCCGGCTTTAACGCCACCAGGCGTTTCTCTCTTGTATACTTATAATTCTTGTGTGGAGCTCAAAAACTACTAATGGGACTGCAATAAATCTTCATACTGATAGAGGTAGCCTGACTCAAAAGTTAATAATACATGTTGTATTTAGTTGTCTAAACATTGGGCTTAACTGATTGTAGAGGAAAAAAACAAGCGGATGATTTTAAACACGTATCTGTCCAATAACAGGCAAGTTTTATAAAAGATGTATTGAATTGAATTGGGTTTTAAGGCGCACCAACACATGACGCCTAACAGGAATGAACATGCCAGGCTCATCCTCCATTTACATCGAGATAAAATACGGAGAATGAGCATAGACTAAGAACCTTCTCACCTGCAGAACTGCAGAGTTGCTGCAAATTCTATTGTAGACACTCCATTTACGCGAGTCATGTTTATTGTTTTTATGCCACTGCTTTTAATAGTGATTTGAGCAAGATGGCACCTGAAACAATGCAGGGGTCATGATGAAGACCTTTAATGAGCATGAACAAAAACTGATAAATGAACATGAATTTGTGGGGAGGGTTCTACCTTTCTGTCTACCCCTCTAACGGGATCTGCAGTGGCCCTATTCTTTGCCCGGGAACCACACGGGGCTATAAAAGATGTACACCTTTTTTAAGCCTACTGACAATAAGGTATATAATTAATAATTAAATTATGTAACTGACATGTCAGGAATTCAAACTCTGTACTACAACCTTTACCAACCAGGCAATTGTTATCATTGTCAAAGCGTCGAATTAATAGCTACCAACTCTTTTTATGCATATTCAGTTATTTTAAATAACCGTGAATAGACATGATAGAAACTATAATCAGCACAAATGCATTATGTTATGTTATGACTTCAACACATGAACAGAGTTTGGAAGAACGGTTTTGTTTTGCATTTAGTTTCACTTTTAATTATTTTGTGTCTTTCAGCTTGAGGAAGAGTTACGCCAGCAGAAGGAGATGGCAAGATTTAAGGCACGAGAGCCACGCGTATTAGAGCAAGAACCATTCGTGCCTGCCAAGGAAAATAAATACACAACAGGTATGGCCATGTTGTGTATTAAAATACATAATAATTTTAATTTAAAGGGACACATGGCAATCTTGAAGTTTTTGTCAAGCATTAAAATTAGCATCTCGATTTAATAATCCTGACTAAATAGTTGTTTAATTGATATTGATAATTAAATAAAATTTTGAGTTATCATTTTCTCTTCTTTTATATTCTACCATAGGATTAAATATTATTGGAGCAATGTAATAATTTTTTTGGCAGGTTAGTTTCTTTAAATTCAGTTTGTTTCAACAAAATCTCTGGATAATTGTTCAGCCCCATCAAGTTGGTATGTCCTCTAATGATACATTAAATTACCGGGTAAAACTTCATCTATTTTTGAAGACAATTATTATTATTCACAGATATCAGTGAATTTGAGCTTAACACGGCCAAGCGGGTGTTAAAACGTGAGGCTTTTGAAATGCATAAGAAAGAAAAACAAGATCAGATCGACGACATCCACCATCAGGAACAGCTCATGAAGGAGGCCGAGGAGAGAGAGGAGCTAGAAAGGCTCAGGCGCGAGGCCGTGCACAAAGCCAACCCAGTAAAACTTTACAGAAAAATGAGCATCCGACGAAGTGATAAACCCCTCACAGCACCCCTCACCCCACACTTCAAGACCGACACTCGACTGCGGTCCAGGGCTCAGCATGGCGACAGCAGCAATATGTCAGTGATGTCAACATAGTGCAGGTGGACACCGATATGTTTTTAATATGAACTAGTATTTATTGTTGTAGCAAAAATAGTGAATATCGGACAAAATAGTGAACAAAGTTATGTCATGTACGAGGCTTTCCGTAATAACTAGTGTTAACTTTATTGAAATTTATTATCTTTGCGATGGTATATCAGTCGTTAAATGGTGACAAATTTTGTTTAGCGGATTATGCACTATTTAAGTTGCACATTTTTTTAAATCGACCAATCAGATTGCAGGATTTGTGTGTAGTGCGTTAGTGCTTGATTTACCCTCCAAATTTGGTATTAAAGCTGGGCGGCTACTTTCAGCAGTCCCCAATACAACAACAAAAAGAAGAACTATATATTAATCACCCGTCTACTTTTTAAAACTTTCCCTTTTCTCAAAAACAAATGGAAAGCCCTGCATTGCATGTACACTTGAGGATACTTGTACGCGTATTATTTTTATGGTATTGTCAGCAACTCATAATGCTTTAATAATTATATTTCAAAAACTAATATACAAAAATTTAAAACCAGCAATCTCAAAATTAATTAAAATATGATTTCTGTTATGGTAGGCGGATACTTGTAATAAATGTAATAATAGTTAACAAATCTGGGCCCCGTTTTATGAAACAACTTACGACATTTTTGATTGTAAGTTAATTTCTTAATTTTTTATTTTGATTTACAATTCACAAATAAACGCGATTTCATTTAATTTTCTTAAACATTTGATATTTCTGCACATAATGCACACATACTTGTCTACATTGAATGCTTAGGTGCAAAAATGTGAACAGTTTTAAAATTTGAGACTTGTCGCAAGATGTTTAATAAAACGAGGCCCAGATTTGTTAATAACTTGATGGCCTATCCCTACAAGTTTTTTAATCCTTGAAAGTTTATTTGTATGTATTCAAATGTAATGTCTGCCTGTTTTGTCTTTCAGTTAATATTTTGGTTCGCATTTATGGTTGGAGAACATGTTTTTTTATTTGAAATTGTGAACGTTAAAGGGACAATGTCCGTAACATGTAGCAAATAAAACTCAGAATAATTACGTTGACAAGCTTAACACACCAACCATTATTGAATATTTACTAAATAAAACCAAGATTGTTTGACGGAATTCAATAGTGGTACAAAAAAAGAATAACCGTTTCGTGGGATTGAACTCGTAACCCACACTAAAATTACACTCGCAGGTAATAATAGTCGAGCGTTTTTACCGACTGAGCTAACCGGGCCAAATGTATTAAGAGATACACTATATAAAAGCTAATGTGCTAATGGATGTCATGTGATCAGCAGAAAATGTAAATAATAAATAAGACTTCTTTTTCAAACGTATGAATGTATTACTACAGGCTTATCTTGGTCTATGCTACCGTTGTCATGTAGACATTTCACTGAATAAAAATCAGACATTTATTTGTCTATGCTCAACATCTGCTTACTTACGGACAGTGTCCCTTTAAGGCTTATAGGCATAATTAAACAACTTTGTATTGTGCTGTTTGAGGCAAGTTGTATTTTCCAAAAATTTAGAATATTATTATTTTATAAGAATATGTACCAAGTACTGCCGCTATTAAAATCTATAACGGGCAGTTATAAATAAAGTCGTGTATGTAGTATAAATGGTGTTGAAATATTAAATGTGTTTATGTGATATCTGAGTTTTGTATGCAATATTGTGTATCGAGATGCATATATGTGTTACTTCTTATGTCTTGTCTTTTTACCTTGTCCGTCTTTTAACTTTTTATATGTATAACACCTGTATTCAGTGTCCCTCAATTTTACATGTAAATAGTTTGACATTTTATGCTCGTGCAGGATTAAATGCATATTTACTGGAGACTAAACTTTGCTGAAATACGTGACAGATGTCAGGGCCTCCTCTGGGATTCGCAAATGGAGCCAAATGAGACGAAATATTAAAAGTGGCGATAAAAAAATAACTGGGGTATGTGATTGGCGAAAGAAATTGAGTAAAATATTTTTTTAAATATAATTTTATGATTATAATTATTACTAAATGTTTATTCATGGGCCATACTTCATTTAAAAATACATAACAATAAAATGTTACATGCTATCTAATTTTGGCTCCAATGCCTCCAACTTTTTTCATTTGGCGAAATTGGTGCGAAAGGAAAAAAATGAAGCAGTCCATTTGTTGCGACAAGTGACATGTTAAATGCTAGACCAGTGACACTTGTAAAAGGCTAAGCCAGTGAAACCTGTACTAAACAGGCCAGATCAGTGACATGTAACGAAGCAGTCTGTTTGCTGACATGTAATGGACACATGTAACAGACTAGACCAGTGAACCATTATTAAACAGGTCAGACCAGTGACAAACGAACCAGTCATTTTGTAGTGACTTCTGCCACATGTAACCATTTCGAGTCTTGTATTGTGTCAGAGCATGTGTTGCAATAATAAATACTTCAAATATTTACCCTCATATTTCATCGCTTTCATTAACCTACATTTTTACTTCTTACTTTCCTCATGAAACTTTGCACAATCTATCTCTTTTCTCCGACATTGTAATCTCACTTTCTTTACCAACCGATATTATATATTCTGAACTGCTCTCCATATTTTAAAGGGGTTCTTGCACTATTCTTAAACTAGCTTCATTTAGAAAGGCTTTAAAAACATGGAAAAAGTTGAAATAATTATCAAAATATCATAAAAAATACAGGAGATATGATCTTTTAAAAATTTGCAAAACTTCTCAAAGAGAGGCAGCCATCTTGGATTGATGATGTCATAGCGCCTTTTTACCATTTATTGCATATTGACAAATATCATTTAAAACAAAAAATATCACTGCAAATACATGTAAATCATAAACGGAGCATATACAGTATAAATGTATTACTTTATATTTATAATTTAATACATTTATTATCTATTATCCATATATGGAAAAAGGCGCGATGACGTCATCATTCATAGATGGCTGCCTCCATTGGAGTCTATTTGCACATTTTCAAAAGGTTCTATATATATATCAGTTATCTCCTATATTTTGTAAGATATTTTGATATTTTTTCAACTTTTCCCATGTTTTTTAAAGCCCTTTTAAATGAAGCTAGTTCCAGAATAGTGCAACAACCCCATTAATGAAACTTTGTACTGTATCTTGTGTATTTCATGATTTTACTTGTAAATGTTGACAATTTATCTGTAATCGACGTTTTCATTATATGGTGAAAATAATTGCAATGTATGTATTCATCTATTTTAGGATAATATAAAGGAAAACAAATAAGTTTGGTCTTGTGATTCATTACTTTCTTTTCCAAAATGTACGTTGAGAGATTATTTGTTCATACAAAGTTTATTTTTGGAGGGATATAGATTTGGTGTCCACCTGTCCATTACAATTTTCGTGTCCGCTCCATGAACTTTTATGCGAGGGAAATGAAATAAATTTGCACACCATACTCCGACATCTCGTCAAGAAAATGTGGGTGTATCAGTGGTTAATGACGTTGCGTTGTAAACCTTCGCCTCTCACCGCCGGGAGCTCGACTTGTGAGGAAGTGTCGATTCTTACGAATGGCGGGAGGTGTACAGTACTGGTTCTACCCAGGAAAAGTTGGTGGTCTGCCTCCACCACAAAAAATAGACCGTCATATATAACCTTACATGTGTTGAAAATGACGTAAAACACCATACAAACAAACAAGACAATGTGCAAAACCCGGGTCTGTATCTTCAAGGTGAAGGTCACAAGCAAGGAGGGATTTTGAAATTTATAACTCGCCTCATCAAGACATGCAGATCCCATCTCCCTTCGCGCTGATGACCATTTTGGATTTTGCAGGCTTACCATTTCATTCTGGACCAACTAATACTATCTGCAATGCTGCTGCGAAGTTCAGTGAAGTGAGCTGACACAAGAGTTTCCTATATTAGTCTTAACAAATATGTAATTAGAACATGTGCCATTCACATTTTTCATACTCAAGACTGTTAATTTAGTTTCTTGCACATTAACAGCCATACAGTAAACTCCATACATATCTACATGACGGCATCATGTTCCTACTCCATGAGAATTACCAAAGAAAGTCAATCTCCGAGATTGACTCTGACACTTTTTTAGATTGTTAATATCAATGAAAGCTCGGACAAGTTCGAAAACCATTCATATCGGACCAGTAACAGCGGAGTTATGGCCCTTGATTTAGTTAAAAAGGCTAAATTTTGCCTCGTTAAGACGATAGGGGCTTCATTGTTCATCCGATCTTTACCAAACTTTATCAGATTGTTAATATCAATGAAAGCTCGGACAATTTCGAAAACCATTTATATCGTACCAGTAACAGCGGAGTTATGGCCCTTGATTTAGTTCAGAATGCTATAGTTTGCCTCGTTAAGATGATAGGGCCTTTATTTTTCATTCCTATCTTTACCAAACTTAACCACATTGTTATTATCAATGAAAGCTCGGACAAGTTCGAAAAGCAGCCATATCGGACTAGTAACAGCGGAGTAATGGCCCTTGATTTAGTTAAAAAGGCTATATTTTGCCTCGTTAAGACGATAGTCTTTATTTTTCTATCCGATCTTTACCAAACGTTACCAGATTGTTAGTATCAATGAAACCTTGGACAAGTTCGAAAATCAGCCAGATGGGACCAGCAACAGCGGAGTTATGGCCCTTGATTTAGTTAAAACTGATATATTACGATAGGGCCTTCGTTTTTCGTCCGATCTTTACCAAACTTTACCAGAATGTTAATATAAATGAAAGCTTGGACAAGTTCGAAAACCAAACAGATCGGACCAGAACAGCGGAGTTATGGCCCTTGATTTAGTTAAATATGCTAAATTTTGCCTCGTTAATTCTAAGATAGGGCCTTCATTTTTTATCCGATCTTTACCAAACTTTACCAGATTGTTACTATCAATGAAAGCTCCGACACATTTCAATACCAGCCAGATTGGACCATTTACACCGGAGTTATGGCCCTTGATTTTCTGAAATATGCTATATTTTGGCCTCATTAAGAAGAAAGGGCCAGATTTCAGTGAAACTTTTCAAGGATGATCAGTACCATGCCTAGTTGTACATATCGTCACCGTGTTCCGGTTGAATGATTTTGGCGTTCTCCTGAACGTCTTCCCACATTTCAACCAAAATTACAGGGATGATCAGCACCGAGCATACTTGTGCATATCATCGTCGCGTTCCAGTTAACAGATTTTTGGTGGAGTTATGGCCCTGTAAAGGTTTCTGATACACAAACATTTTCCGGGCTAGTTCTCCTGAACCCCCTAGCTGGATTTTAACGAAACCTGACAAGGATGATCAGTATCAGGTCTAGTTGTGCAAATCATTGCCGTGTTCCGGTTGAATGATTTTTGGCAGAGTTATGGCCCTTTAAAGGTTTTAATAGCCAAACGTCCAGATTAGTCTCTTCTGAATTCCTTGCTGCATTTCAACGAATCTTGATGGGGATGATCAGTACAAAGCCTAGTTGCACCTGTCATTGCCGTGTTTTGGTTTAATGAATTTTGGCCAAGTTATGACCCCTTAAAGGTTTTAATACACTAACTTTGTACAGACTAGTTCTCCTGAACCTCTGGCTGGATTTCAGCGAAACTTGTCAGGGACAATCAGTACCAAGCGTAGTTGCATATGTCATCACCATGTTCTGGTTGAACAATATTTGAAAGAGTTATGGCCCCTTATACATAAACTTTATCTAGAGCCAGTAGAGCGTCCACAGGCCCTCTTGGGCCTCTTGTTTAAAAATGTGATTATCATTACTTATCAGCTTATTACAAAAACTCATAACTTTTAAAAATCATGAGTATTATATTTGTATGTTTTGTCCTGTAGAAAAGTTTATTCCATATTTACATGATGGCCATTGTTCCAAGCATGTCTAATATTAAGGTCATACAGTGATTCTTTTGTTTTTACTTAATTCCCATTTAATCAGAATAGTTGTTTCTTTTAAAATGTATTAATTCACATCCATTTTGAAAGCATGAACTATTTAAAAGTAACTTACTATGAATGAGTTCCCTTTACTCATTCATTTTGAATCTGATGAGTAAATACTCATTGCAGTCAAAACTTTTCTACAACTCTGTTAACGTTGTCAACGATGGGCGTATATGCCCCGCTAGGCGGTGCTCTTGTTAGAACTTTTCCCACAATTCACAAATAAATGGGAAGCCCTGCAATAGACCCCGGTATGGCCTCTGTCAGATTGGTGCGTTGTAGTATTATTTTTTATAACATGTTAATCTTGGTTAGTGGATTAAACACAGTTTTCTATCTAGTTTATAAGGGGATGTCATATAATCATGACACAAACTATGCCTCAGGGCTTTTTTCAAGAGAATGTTTTTTCCTTCCAGAATTGTGAAAACAGGTGTTGTCGCAAAGGGTCGAATTTCGGCCCAACTTAAATAGATTAAAAAGGCCCCGTGCCTGCATGACCTTATTAGGCCCTATTCCGATCTGTTAACCCTACATCTAACCCTACATCTTTTTAACTGGCACTGTTTGAGTATTAAATTTAGCCACATGATTGGTTTTATACCAGTGTTTTTTGGGTCATATTTGGGGCCAGTTTCCCCTTGCGTGTTTATAGTGTTAGTTTTTTAGTAAATAACTAGACCATGTCGGTGTAAATTAAGTATTAAATGGATAACTGAATTATTTTTTTGAAATGAGAAAAAAGTAAGTTTTTGACTCGAGTTTCCCCCATTGATATGTCCCTCCAGCACTCCCCCTAAAACGAAACAAGAGGCCCAAGAGGGCCTGTGGACGCTCTACTGGCTAAAGATAAAGTTTATGCACAAGGGGCCATAACTCTTTCAAATATCGTTCAACCAAAACATGGTGATGATATACGCAACTAGGCTTGGTACTGATTGTCCCTGACAAGTTTCGTTGAAATCCAGCCAAAGGTTCAGGAGAACTAGTCTGTACAAAGTTAGTGTATTAATACCTTTAAGGGGTCATAACTCTGCCAAAAATCATTCAACCCAATTATGGCGATGATATGCACAACTAGGCTCGATACTGATCATCCTTGTCAAGTTTCGTTAAAATCCAGCCAGGGGTTCAGGAGAACTAGCCCGGAAAATGTTTGTGTATCAAAAATCTTTAAAGGGCCATAACTCCACCAAATATCTGTTAACCGGAATGCGACGATGATATGCACAACTAAGCTTGGTGCTGATCATCCCTGTAAAGTTTCGTTGAAATGTGGGGAGATGTTCAGGAGAATAGTCCAGACAAAGTTTGTGTATTAAAACCTTTAAAGGACCATAACTCTGCCAAAAAGCATTCAACCGGAACACGGCAAAGATTTGCACAACTAGACCTGGAACTGATCATCCATAAAAAGTTTCGTTTAAATCCGGCCAGGGTTCAGGAGAACTAGTCAGAACAAAGTTTGTGTATTAAAACCTTTAAAGGGACATAACTCCGCCAAAATCATTCAACCGGAACACGGTGACGATATGTACAACTAGGCTTGGTACTGATCATCCCTAAAAAATTTCAATGAAATCAAGGGCCATAACTCCGGTGTAAATGGTCCAATCTGGCTGGTTTTCAAACTTATCGCAGCTTTCATTGATAGTAACAATCTGGTATTGGTAAAGATCTGATGAAAAATGAAGATCCTACCGTATTAACGAAGCAAAATATAGCATTTTTAACTAAATCAAGGGCCATAACTCGGCTGTTACTGGTCCGAACTGGCTGGTTTTCAAACTTGTCTGAGCTTTCATTTATATTAACAATCTGTTAAAGTCTGGTAAAAATCGGACGAAAAATGAAGGCCCTATCGTCTTAACGACGCAAAATATAGCATTTTTAACTAAATCAAGGGCCATAACTCCGCTGTTGATGGTCCGACCTGGCTGGTTTTCGAACTTGTCTAAGCTTTCATTGATATTAACAATCTGGTAATGTTTGGTAAAGATCGGATGAAAAATGAAGACCCTATCGTCTTAACGAGGCAAAATATAGCCCTTTTAACTAAATCAAGGGCCATAACTCTGCTGTTACTAGTGCGATCTGGCTGGTTTTCGAACTTATCCAAGCTTTCATTGATATTAACAAGATGGTAAAGTTTGGTAAAGATCGGAAGAAAAATGAAGGCCCTATCGTCTTAGCGAGGCAAAATATAGCATTTTTAACTAAACCAAGGGCCATAACTCCGCTGTTAGTGGTTTGATCTGGCTGGTTTTCGAACTTGTCAGAGCTTTAATTGATATTAGCAACCTGTTAAAGTTTGGTAAAAATCGGATGAAAAATGTAGGCCCTATCGTCTTAACGAGACAAAAGTTAACGACGGACGGACGACGGACAACTCGCTAAGCTCTGCTGGCCCTTGGCCAGTAGAGCTAAAAATCAAAAAAAACCTGCATACATCACGTTGAAATTAAAATAATGTTAAAATTCTGTGTACTGATAGGTCTATCCAAAGTGAGAAAATTGATAATTCCATAGTAGGATTAGGATTTTAAACCTGGATCCCTTTATATCCTTTACCCCTTGAAGTGGCCCTCAATGACCTTGAAGGGCTGGTAAACAATAATTCAAGTAAAGGTCACAAGTCTTTTGAAATCGCAAAATTGATGCAAAATGCCAAGGCACTCTTTAATATAAAATAAAAAAAGACAGAAAATTAACTTAATTTTGAAGAGTTTTGAAGAAAAAAAAGGTGAGTGTGGGAGGGGGATGGGGGCTTCTATTAGGGCAAATACGGTGGTACACATATTTTAAATCGGAAGACATTTTGCGATGCTTGAGGAACTATTTGATTAAATCCTATGTTTTAATATTGCATTTAACTTAAAGGAAGCAAAACAACTCCCACGACCTCGAGCCATGCCCCACTATGGCATCCCTTTCCAGCCTAAACTACAGCACAAGATCACTGAACAAGAACCTTTCGGATTTGAGCAAAGGGACAAAAACCGCATGGCGATGAAGGCCCAAACGATAGCGGAGGTTTATGAAGAAGAGATGCGGGTAAGGCGGTTTACACAATATTTAATAGTTTTTTTCAAGGAGCTGAAAATGGGCCCCATTATAAAATGGAAATGGAAATTTTCTTAACCAAATGAACATATTTTTTCCCAAATGAGGTTAAAAAGGCGCCTTCCCAAAATAAATAAACAAAAGTCCCATTTTAATTCTTAAAGTTTGTTCTCCCAATTAAAGTTTCGATCCATTAATTTACAAATCAAATATTTCATCGAATTTTCTAAACGGAAAATTGCAAACACATGCATTCTACAAGAAACAATGGTATTACAAGAAACAATGGTATACATACCAAAGGAAAATTCATCGTACAAAAGTCAACCACTGAATATATAAATTTACACCATTGAATGGAGAAAGTTTGTTTTGCATTTAAAAACGTTTTTCAAAATATTTTTAAAAGTGGGTCATTTATTTTCATCTTGCAGCAAAGAGAGTTCCACGCCAACCCACTGCCAAGTTCAGAGACCAACCTACCAACCAAGAGAACCCGACCCCTGACAGTCCACCAACCCTTCAACCTGGACACGGAGACAAGAGGAATGAAAAAAGCCGACGAATGGAGTCAAAAGGTAAGGTTTGACAATTACGCTAGGAGATTACACACATTTTCTCTACACCCAGTATCCCAGTATAGATAATGCGGTGGGTGGGGTGGGGGGAATAAAGTTTTTGTTATATCTCAGCATTACCATGTCCGATCTTCATCAAATTTTAACAGCACCTTCCTCCCATCAAGCACTGACCTTACCCTGAAAACTAGGTCACTGTGACCTACTTTCTCCAAAATATGTGTTACGGTAACCTTTTAAGTTTCGGCAGTGGGGTGGGGGAATAGTTATATCTCAGCATTACCATGTCCGATCTTCATCAAACTTTAACAGCACCTTCCTCTCATCAGCCACTAACCTGAACCATACCCTCACTATGACCTACTTTCTCCAAAATATGTTATGTTAGCCTTTTAACTTCGTTATACAGCATCAACATTTTTGTTTTTATATCTCGGCCTTGCCATGTCCAATTATCTCTTTCTAAGTTTTTGTTATATCTCAGCATTACCATGTACGATCTTCATCAAACTTTAACAGCACCTTTTAACTTCGTTATAAGGGCATCAACATTTTTTTTTTATATCTCGGCCTTGCCATGTCCAATTATCTCTTTATATCGCAGCATTGCCATGTGCAAATATTATAAAACTTGGAAAGTAAGTTAGGTAACTAGGTTTTCAACATTAAAGCATCCTCTAACTCCCAAAAAAACTATCTAGAAACGCTCTATTAAATAGTTTCACCAAACACACAAGCACTCGTCTTTCACATTTTGAAAAACCCGGCTTTAACGCCACCAGGCGTTTCTCTCTTGTATACTTATAATTCTTGTGTGGAGCTCAAAAACTACTAATGGAATTGCAATAAATCTTCATACTGATAGAGGTAGACTGACTCAAAAGTTACTAATACATGTTGTATTTAGTTGTCTAAACACTAGGCTAAACTGATTGTAGTGGTAAAAAACAAGCGGATGATTTTAAACACGTATCTCTCCAGTAACAGGCAAATTTTATAAAAGATATACTGTATTGAATTGAATTGGGATTTAAGGCGCACCAACACACGAAAGGTTATATGGCGCCTAACAGGAATGAACATGCCAGGCTCATCCTCCATTTACATCAAGATAAAATATGGAGAATGAGCATAGAACCTTCTCACCTGCAGAACTGCAGAGTTGCTTCAAATTCTATTGTAGACACTCCATTTACGCTGGAGTCATGTTTATTGTTTTTCTGCCAGATTTGAGCAAGATGGCACCTGAAACAATGCAGGGGTCATGATGAAGACCTTTAATGAGCATGAACAAAAATTTATAAAATGAACATGAATTTGTGGGGAGGGTTCTACCCTTCTGTCTACCCCTCTAACGGATCTGCAGTAGCCCTATTCTTTGCCCGGGAAACACACGGGGCTATACAAGATGTACACTTTTTTTAAGTCTACTATTAGTCTCGTCCGTCGGATGGGGACGTAAACCGGGCGGTCCCGTGTATTGGTCTATCCTCCGAGCACGTTAAAGAACCATATGAATCTATTCGATAATAAGAGTAGGGCACGGTTCCCGGATTCCTATGTATCCTTCCCCTCTCTCTCTGGGGCGGCTCTAAATAATCTGTAATGTGTTGATGAGCCATTAAACAACATTCAATTCAATTCAATTAAGTCTACTAACAATAAGGTATATAATTAATAATTAAATTATTGTAGAAGGGATGAAAAAAAATAAAAAAATAAAATTATGTAACTGACATGTCAGGAATTCAAACTCTATAACTACATCATAAATGCCTTTACCAACCAGGCAATTGTTATCATGGCCAAAGCGTTGAATTAACTCTTTAATTTATTTTATGCATATTCAGGTATTTTAAATAACCGTGAATAGAAACTTTAATCACCACAAATGCATTATGTTATGACTTAAACACATGAACAGAGTTCGGAAGAACGGTTTTGTTTTGCATTTAGTTTTACTTTTAATTATTTTGTGTCTTTCAGCTTGAGGAAGAGTTACGCCAGCAGAAGGAGATGGCAAGATTTAAGGCACGAGAGCCACGCGTATTAGAGCAAGAACCATTCGTGCCTGCCAAGGAAAATAAATACACAACAGGTATGGCCATGTTATGTAATACATAATAATTTTAATTTAAAGGGACAAATGGCAGTCTTCAAGTTTTTGTCAAGCATTAAAATTAGCATCTCGATTTATTAATCCTGTTTCAGTTTTTTTTGATTATTAAATAAAATTTTGAGTTATCGTTTTCTCTTCTTTGATATTCTACCATAGGATTACATATATTATTGGTGCAATGTAATCATTTTTTGGCAGGTTAGTTTCTTTAAATTCAGGCCTTGTTTGTTTCAACAAAATCTCAGTTCAGCCCCATCAAGTTGGTATGTCCTCTAATGATACATTAAATTACCGGGTGAAACTTCATCTATTTTTGAAGACAATTATTATTATTCACAGATATCAGTGAATTTGAGCTTAACACGGCCAAGCGGGTTTTAAAACGTGAGGCTTTTGAAATGCATAAGAAAGAAAAACAAGATCAGATCGACGACATCCACCATCAGGAACAGCTCATGAAGGAGGCCGAGGAGAGAGAGGAGCTAGAAAGGCTCAGGCGCGAGGCTGTGCACAAAGCCAACCCAGTAAAACTTTACAGAAAAATGAGCATCCGAAGAAGTGATAAACCCCTCACAGCACCCCTCACCCCACACTTCAAGACCGACACTCGACTGCGGTCCAGGGCTCAGCATGGCGACAGCAGCAATATGTCAGTGATGTCAACATAGTGCAAGTGGACACCGATATGTTGGTTTTAATATGAACTAGTATTTATTGTTGTAGCAAAAATAGTGAATATCGGACAAAATAGCGAAACAAAGTTATGTCATGTACGAGGCTTTCCGTAATAACTAGTGTTAACTTTATTGAAATTTATTATCTTTGCGATGGTATATCAGTCGTTAAATGGTGACAAATTTTGTTTAGCGGATTATGCACTATTTAAGTTGCACATTTTTTTTAATCGACCAATCAGATTGCAGGATTTGTGTGTAGTGCGTTAGTGCTTGATTTACCCTCCAAATTTGGTATTAAAGCTGGGCGGCTACTTTCAGCAGTCCCCAATACAACAACAAAAAGAAGAACTATATATCAATCACCCGTCTACTTTTTAAAACTTTCCCTTTTCTCAAAAACAAATGGAAAGCCCTACATTGCATGTACACTTGAGGATACTTGTACGCGTAATATTTTTATGGTATTGTCAGCAACTCATAATGCTTTAATAATTATATTTCAAAAACTAATATACAAAAATTTAAAACCAGCAATCTCAAAATTAATTAAAATATGATTTCTGTTATGGTAGGCGGATACTTGTAATAAATGTAATAATAGTTAACAAATCTGGGCCCCGTTTTATGAAACAACTTACGACATTTTTGATTGTAAGTTAATTTCTTAAATTTTTTATTTTGATTTACAATTCACAAATAAACGCGATTTCATTTAATTTTCTTAAACATTTGATATTTCTGCACATAATGCACACATACTTGTCTACATTGAATGCTTAGGTGCAAAAATGTGAACAGTTTTAAAATTTGAGACTTATCGCAAGATGTTTAATAAAACGAGGCCCAGATTTGTTAATAACTTGATGGCCTATCCCTACAAGTTTTTTAATCCTTGAAAGTTTATTTGTATGTATTCAAATGTAATGTCTGCCTGTTTTGTCTTTCAGTTAATATTTTGGTTCGCATTTATGGTTGGAGAACATGTTTTTTGTATTTGGAATTGTGAACGTTAAAGGGACAATGTCCGTAACATGTAGCAAATAAAACTCAGAATAATTACGTTGACAAGCTTAACACACCAACCATTATTGAATATTTACTAAATAAAATCAAGATTGTTTGACGGAATTCAATAGTGGTACAAAAAAAGAATAACCGTTTCGTGGGATTGAACTCGTACCCCACACTAAAATTACACTCGCAGGTAATAATAGTCGAGCGTTTTTACCGACACAGCTAGCCGGGCCAGATGTATTAAGAGATACACTATATAAAAGCTAATGTGCTAATGGATGTCATGTGATCAGCAGAAAATGTAAATAATAAATAAAACTTCTTTTTCAAACGTATGAATGTATTACTACAGGCTTATCTTGGTCTATGCTACCGTTGTCATGTAGACATTTCACTGAATAAAAATCAGACATTTATTTGTCTATGCTCAATATCTGCTTACTTACGGACAGTGTCCCTTTAAGGCTTATAGGCATAGTTAAACAACTTTGTATTGTGCTGTTTGAGGCAAGTTGTAATTTCCAAAAAATTTAGAATATTATTATTTTATAAGAATATTTACTAAGTACTGCCGCTATTAAAATCTTTAACGGGCAGTTATAAATAAAATCGTATGTGTATGTAGTATAAATGGTGTTAAAATATTAAATGTGTTTATGTGATATCTGAGTTTTGTATGCAATATTGTGTATCGAGATGCATATATGTGTTACTTCTTATGTCTTGTCTTTTTACCTCGTCCGTCTTTTAACTTTTTATATGTATAACACCTGTATTCAGTGTCCCTCAATTTTACATGTAAATAGTTTGACATTTTATGCTCGTGCAGGATTAAATGCATATTTACTGGAGAGTAAACTTTGCTGAAATACGTGACAGATGTCAGGGCCTCCTCTGGGATTCGCAAATGGCGCCAAATGAGACGAAATATTAAAAGTGGCGATAAAAAAATAACTGGGGTATGTGATTGGCGAAAGAAATTGAGTAAAATATTTTTTTAAATATAATTGTATGATTATAATTATTACTAAATGTTTATTCATGGGCCATACTTCATTTAAAAATACATAAAAATAAAATGTTACATGCTATCTAATTTTGGCTCCAATGCCACCAACTTTTTTCATTTGGCGAAATTGGTGCGAAAGGAAAAAAATGAAGCAGTCAATTTGTTGCGACAAGTGACACATGTTAAATGCTAGACCAGTGACACTTGTAAAAGGCTAAGCAAGTGAAACCTGTACTAAACAGGCCAGATCAGTGACATGTAACGAAGCAGTCTGTTTGCTGACATGTTATGGACACATGTAACAGACTAGACCAGTGAACCATTATTAAACAGGTCAGACCAGTGACAAACGAACCAGTCATTTTGTAGTGACTTCTGCCACATGTAACCATTTCTAGTCTTGTATTGTGTCAGAGCATGTGTTGCAATAATAAATACTTTAAATATTTACCCTCATATTTCATCGCTTTCATTAACCTACATTTTTACTTCTTACTTTCCTCATGAAACTTTGCACAATCTATCTCTTTTCTCCGACATTGTAATCTCACTTTCTTTACCAACCGATATTATATATTCTGAACTGCTCTCCATATTTTAAAGGGGTTCTTGCACTATTCTTAAACTAGCTTCATTTAGAAAGGCTTTAAAACATGGAAAAAGCTGAAAGAATTATCAAAATATCATAAAAAATACAGGAGATATGATCTTTTAAAAATTTGCAAAAATTCTCAAACAGAGGCAGCCATCTTGGATTGATGATGTCATAGCGCCTTTTTACCATTTATTGCATATTGACAAATATCATTTAAAACAAAAAATATCACTGCAAATACATGTAAATCATAAACAGAGCATATACAGTATAAATGTATTACTTTATATTTATAATTTAATACATTTATTTGCTTTAAACACCATTTATTATCTATTATCCATATATGGAAAAAGGCGCGATGACGTCATCATTCAAAGATGGCTGCCTGCATTGGAGTCTTTTTGCACATTTTCAAAAGGTTATATATCAGTTATCTCCTATATTTTGTAAGATATTTTGATATTTTTTTCAACTTTTCCCATGTTTTTTAAAGCCCTTTTAAATGAAGCTAGTTCCAGAATAGTGCAACAACCCCATTAATGAAACTTTGTACTGTATCTTGTGTATTCCATGATTTTACTTGTAAATGTTGACAATTTATCTGTAATCGACGTTTTCATTATATGGTGAAAATAATTGCAAATGTATGTATTCATCTATTTTAGGATAATATAAAGGAAAACAAATAAGTTTGGTCTTGTGATTCATTACTTTCTTTTCCAAAATGTACGTTGAGAGATTATTTGTTCATACAAAGTTTATTTTTGGAGGGATATAGATTTGGTGTCCACCTGTCCATTACAATTTTCGTGTCCGCTCCATGAACTTTTATGCGAGGGAAATGAAATAAATTTGCACACATACACCCACATTTTCTTTATGTGGGTGTATCAGTAGTTAATGACGTTGCATTGTAAACCTTCGCCTCTCACCGCTGGGAGCTCGACTTGTGAGGAAGTGTCGATTCTTACGAATGGCGGGAGGTGTACAGTACTGGTTCTACCCAGGAAAAGTTGGTGGTCTGCCTCCACCACAAAAAATAGACCGTCATATATAACCTTACATGTGTTGAAAATGACGTAAAACACCATACAAACAAACAAGACAATGTGCAAAACCCGGGTCTGTATCTTCAAGGTAAAGGTCACACGCAAGGAGGGATTTGAAATTTATAACTCGCCTCATCAAGACATGCAGATCCCATCTCCCTTCGCACTGATGACCATTTTGGATTTTGCAGGCTTTCCATTTCATTCTGGACCAACTAATACTATCTGCAATGCTGCTGCGAAGTTCCATGAAGTGAGCTGACACAAGAGTTTCCTATATTAGTCTTAACAAATATGTAATTAGAACATGTGCCATTCACATTTTTCATAATCAAGACTGTTAATTTAGTTTCTTGCACATTAACAGCCATACAGTAAACTCCATACATATCTACATCTACATGACGGCATCATGTTCCTACTCAATCAATGAGAATGACCAAAGAAGGTCAATCTCCGAGATTGACTCTGACACTTTATTAGATTGTTAATATCAATGAAAGCTCGGACGAGTTCGAAAACCATTCATATCGGACCAGTAACAGCGGAGTTATGGCCCTTGATTTAGTTAAAAAGGCTAAATTTTGCCTCGTTAAGACGATAGGGGCTTCATTGTTCATCCGATCTTTACCAAACTTTATCAGATTGTTAATATCAATGAAAGCTCGGACAAGTTCGAAAACCATTCATATCGTACCAGTAACAGCGGAGTTATGGCCCTCGATTTAGTTCAGAATGCTATATTTTGCCTCGTTAAGATGATAGGGCCTTTATTTTTTATCCTATCTTTACCAAACTTAACCACATTGTTATTATCAATGAAAGCTCGGACAAGTTCGAAAAGCAGCCATATCGGACTAGTAACAGCGGAGTTATGGCCCTTGATGTAGTTAAAAAGGCTATATTTTGCCTCGTTAAGACGAGTCTTCATTTTTCATCCGATCTTTACCAAACGTTTCCAGAATGTTAATATAAATGAAAGCTTGGACACGTTCGAAAACCAAACAGATCGGACCAGAACAGCGGAGTTATGGCCCTTGATTTAGTTAAATATGCTATATTTTGCCTCGTTAATTCTAAGATAGGGCCTTCATTTTTCATCCGATCTTTACCAAACTTTACCAGATTGTTACTATCAATGAAAGCTCCGACAAATTTCAATACCAGTCAGATTGGACCATTTACACCGGAGTGATGGCCCTTGATTTTCTGAAATATGCTATATTTTGGCCTCCTTAAGAAGAAAGGGCCTTCATTTGGCCAGATTTCAGTGAACTTTTCAAGGATGATAAGTACCAAGCCTAGTTGTACATATCGTCACCGTGTTCCGGTTGAATGATTTTGGCGTTCTCCTGAACGTCTTCCCACATTTCAACCAAAATTACAGGGATGATCAGCACCGAGCATACTTGTGCATATCATCGTCGCGTTCCAGTTAACAGATTTTTGGTGGAGTTATGGCCCTTTAAAGGTTTCTGATACACAAACATTTTCCGGGCAAGTTCTCCTGAACCCCTGGCTGGATTTTAACGAAACCTGACAAGGATGATCAGTATCAGGTCTAGTTGTGCAAATCATTGCCGTGTTCCGGTTGAATGATTTTTGGCAGAGTTATGGCCCTTTAAAGGCTTTAATACACAAACTTTGTCTGGACTAATTCTCCTGAACGCCTCCCCACATTTCAACTAAACTTTACAGGGATGATCAGCAGCAAGCTTAGTTGTGTATATCATCGTGGCATTCCTGTTAACAGATTTTTGATGGAGTTATGGCCCTTTAAAGGTTTTTGATACACGAACATTTTCCGGGCTAGTTCTCCTGAACCCCTGACTGGATTTTAACGAAACTTGACAAGGATGATCAGTATCAAACCTAGCTGTGCATATCATCGCCATATTCGGGTTGAATGATTTTTGGCAGAGTTATGGCCCTTTAAAGGTTTTAATAGCCAAACGTCCAGATTAGTCTCTTCTGAACTACTTGCTGCATTTCAACGAATCTTGATGGGGATGATCAGTACCAAGCCTAGTTGCACCTGTCATTGCCGTGTTTTGGTTGAATGAATTTTGGCCGAGATATGACCCCTCAAAGGTTTTAATACACTAACTTTGTACAGACTAGTTCTCCTGAACCTCTGGCTGGATTTCAGCGAAACTTGTCAGGGACAATCAGTACCAAGCGTAGTTGCGTATGTCATCACCATGTTCTGGTTGAACAATATTTGAAAGAGTTATGGCCCCTTATACATAAACTTTATCTAGAGCCAGTAGAGCGTCCACAGGCCCTCTTGGGCCTCTTGTTTAAAAATGTGATTATCATTACTTATCAGCTTATTACAAAAACTCATAACTTTTAAAAATCATGAGTATTATATTTGTATGTTTTGTCCTGTAGAAAAGTTTATTCCATATTTACATGATGGCCATTGTTCCAAGCATGTCTAATATTAAGGTCATACAGTGATTCTTTTGTTTTTACTTAATTCCCATTTAATCAGAATAGTTGTTTCTTTTAAAATGTATTAATTCACATCCATTTTGAAAGCATGAACTATTTAAAGTAAGTGTTTACTATGAATGAGTTCCCTTTACTCATTCATTTTGAATCTGATGAGTAAATACTCATTGCAGTCAAAACTTTTCTACAACTCTGTTAACGTTGTCAACGATGGGCGAATATGCCCCGCTAGGCGGCTCTTGTTAGAACTTTCCCCACAATTCACAAATAAATGGGAAGCCCTGCAATAGACCCCGGTATATGTCACGTTATGGCCTCTGTCAGATTGGTGCGTTGTAGTATTATTTTTTATAACATGTTAATCTTGGTTAGTGGA
Source organism: Cyrtodaria siliqua (assembly GCA_037043455.1). Taxonomy (NCBI): domain Eukaryota; kingdom Metazoa; phylum Mollusca; class Bivalvia; order Adapedonta; family Hiatellidae; genus Cyrtodaria; species Cyrtodaria siliqua. The sequence goes on along the minus strand of JAWPHD010019614.1, from coordinate 12,351 downwards.
TTAAATACCGTTTTCTATCTAGTTTATAAGGGGATGTCATATAATCATGACACAAACTATGCCTCAGGGCTTTTTTCAAGAGAATGTTTTTTCCTTCCAGAAATGGGAAAACAGGTGTTTTCGCAAAGGGTCGAATTTCGGCCCAACTTAAATAGGTTAAAAAGGCCCCGTGCCTGCATGACCTTATAAGGCCCTATTCCGATCTGTTAACCCTACATCTAACCCTACATCTTTTTAACTGGCACTGTTTGAGTATTAAATTTAGCCACATGATTGGTTTTATACCAGTGTTTTTTGGGTCATATTTGGGGCCAGTTTCCCCTTGCGTGTTTATAGTGTTAGTTTTTTAGTGAATAACTAGAACATGTCGGTGTAAATTAAGTATTAAATGGAAGACTGAATTATTTTTTTGAAATGAGAAAAAGTAAGTTTTTGACTCGAGTTTCCCCCATTGATAGGTTCCTCCAGCACTCCCCCTAAAACCAAACAAGAGGCCCAAGAGGGCCTGTGGACGCTCTACTGGCTAAAGATAAAGTTTATGCACAAGGGGCCATAACTCTTTCAAATATCGTTCAACCAGAACATGGTGATGATATACGCAACTAGGCTTGGTACTGATTGTCCCTGACAAGTTTCGTTGAAATCCAGCCAGAGGTTCAGGAGAACTAGTCTGTACAAAGTTAGTGTATTAATACCTTTAAGGGGTCATAACTCTGCCAAAAATCATTCAACCCGAATATGGCGATGATATGCACAACTAGGGTCGATACTGATCAGCCTTGTCAAGTTTCGTTAAAATCCAGCCAGGGGTTCAGGAGAACTAGCCCGGAAAATGTTTTTGTATCAAAAATCTTTAAAGGGCATAACTCCACCAAAAATCTGTTAACCGGAATGCGACGATGATATGCACAACTAAGCTTGGTGCTGATCATCCCTGTAAAGTTTCGTTGAAATGTGGGGAGATGTTCAGGAGAATAGTCCAGACAAAGTTTGTGTATTAAAACCTTTAAAGGACCATAACTCTGCCAAAAAGCATTCAACCGGAACACGGCAAAGATTTGCACAACTAGACCTGGAACTGATCATCTCTAAAAAGTTTCGTTTAAATCCGGCCAGGGTTCAGGAGAACTAGTCAGAACAAAGTTTGTGTATTAAAACCTTTAAAGGGACATAACTCCGCCAAAATCATTCAACCGGAACACGGTGACGATATGTACAACTAGGCTTGGTACTGATCATCCCTAAAAAAATTCAATGAAATCAAGGACCATAACTCCAGTGTAAATGGTCCAATCTGACTGGTTTTCAAACTTATCGCATCTTTCATTGATAGTAACAATCTGGTAAAGTTTGGTAAAGATCTGATGAAAAATGAAGATCCTATCGTATTAACGAGGCAAAATATAGCATTTTTAACTAAATCAAGGGCCATAACTCGACTGTTACTGGTCCGAACTGGCTGGTTTTCAAACTTGTCTGAGCTTTCATTTATATTAACAATCTGGTAAAGTCTGGTAAAGATCGGACGAAAAATGAAGGCCCTATCGTTTTAACGAGGCAAAATATAGCATTTTTAACTAAATTAAGGGCTATAACTCCGCTGTTGATTGTCCGACCTAGCTGGTTTTCGAACTTGTCTAAGCTTTCATTGATATTAACAATCTGGTCATGTTTGGTAAAGATCGGGTGAAAAATGAAGACCCTATCGTCTTAACGAGGCAAAATATAGCCCTTTTAACTAAATCAAGGGCCATAACTCTGCTGTTACTAGTCCGATCTGGTTGGTTTTCGAACTTATCCAAGCTTTCATTGATATTAACAAGATGTTAAAGATTGGTAAAGATCGGGAGAAAAATGAAGGCCCTATCGTCTTAACGATGCAAAATATAGCATTTTTAACTAAACCAAGGGCCATAACTCCGCTGTTAGTAGTTCGATCTGGCTGGTTTTCGAACTTGTCAGAGCTTTCATTGATATTAGCAACCTGTTAAAGTATAGTAAAGATCGGATGAAAAATGTAGGCCCTATCGTCTTAACGAGACAAAAGTTAACGACGGACGGACGACGGACAACTCGCCATCCCATAAGCTCTGCTGGCCCTTGGCCTTGGCCAGTAGAGCTAAAAAAACACAAAAAACTGCATACATCACGTTGAAATTAAAATAATGTTAAAATTCTGTGTACTGATAGGTCTATCCAAAGTGAGAAATTGATAATTCCATAGTAGGATTAGGATTTTAAACCTGAATCCCTTTATATCCTTTACCCCTTGAAGTGGCCCTCAATGACCTTGAAGGGCTGGTAAACAATAATTCAAGTAAAGGTCACAAGTGTTTTGAAATCGCAAAATGTATGCAAAATGCCAAGGCACTCTTTAATATAAAATAAAAAAAAGACAGAAAATTAACTTAATTTTGAAGAGTTTTGAAGAAAAAAAGGTGAGTGTGGGAGTGGGATGGGGGCTTCTATTAGGGCAAATACGGTGGTACACATATTTTAAATAGGAAGAAATTTTGCGATGCTTGAGGAACTATTTGATTAAATCCTATGTTTTAATATTGCATTTAACTTAAAGGAAGAAAAACGACTCCCACGACCTCGAGCCATGCCCCACTATGGCATCCCTTTCCAGCCTAAACTACAGCACAAGATCACTGAACCAGAACCTTTCGGATTTGAGCAAAGGGACAAAAACCGCATGGCGATGAAGGCCCAAACGATAGAGGAGGTTTATGAAGAAGAGATGCGGGTAAGGCGGTTTACACAATTTTTAATAGTTTTTTTCAAGGAGCTGAAAATGGGCCCCATTATAAAATGGAAATGGAAATTTTCTTAACCAAATGAACATAATTTTTCCCAAATGAGGTTAAAAAGGCGCCTTCGCAAAATAAACAAAAGTCCCATTTTAATTCTTAAAGTTTGTTCTCCCAATTAAAGTTTCGATCCATTAATTTACAAATCAAATATTTCATCGAATTTTCTAAACGGAAAATTGCAAACACATGCGTTCTACAAGAAACAATGGTATACATACCAAAGGAAAATTCATCATACAAGAACATACCATTGAATATTATATTCAATGGTTGAATATTATATTCAATGGTTGGTTTGGTTTTGTACGATGAATTTTCATGGTTGGTTTTTGTACGATGAATTTTCCTTTGGTATGTATCTTTTTGTACGATTATTTTTCCTTTGGTATGTATACCAATGTTTCTTGTAGAATGCATGTGTTTGCAATTTTCCGTTTAGAAAATTCTATATAACTTTACACCATTGAATGGAGAAAGTTTGTTTTGCATTTAAAAACGTTTTTCAAAATATTTTTAAAAGTAGGTCATTTATTTTCATCTTGCAGCAAAGAGAGTTTCACGCCAACTCACTGCCAAGTTTAGAGCCCCACCTACCAACCAAGAGAAACCGACCCCTGACCGTCCACCAACCCTTCAACCTGGACACGGAGACAAGAGGAATTAAAAAAGCCGACGAATGGAGTCAAAAGGTAAGGTTTGACAATTACGCTAGGAGATTACACACCTTTTCTCTACACCCGGTATCCCAGTATAGATAATGCGGTAGGTGGGGTGGGGGGAATAATTTTTTTGTTATATCTCAGCATTGTTATATCTCAGCATTACCTTGTCCGATCTTCATCAAACTTAAACAGCACCTTCCTCTCATCAAGCACTGACCATACCCTAAAAACTAGGTCACTGTGACCTACTTTCTCCAAAAGTTTTGTTATATCAGCGTTACCATGTCCGATCTTCATCAGATTTTAACAGCACCTTCCTCCCATCAAGCACTGACCTTACCCTGAAAACTAGGTCACTGTGACCTACTTTCTCAAAAATATGTGTTACGGTAACCTTTTAAGTTTTGGCAGTTGGGGGGAATAAAGTTTTTGTTATATCTCAGCATTACCATGTACGATCTTCACCAAACTTTAACAGCACCTACCTCTCATCAGCCACTAACCTGAACCATACCCTCACTATGACCTACTTTCTCCAATTATGTTATGTTAGCCTTTTTAACTTCGTTATAAGGGCATCAACATTTTTTTTTTATATCTCGGCCTTGCCATGTCCAATTATCTCTTTATATCGCAGCATTGCCATGTGCAAATATTATAAAACTTGGAAAGTAAGAGTTAGATAACTAGGTTTTCAACATTAAAGCATACTCCCACTCCCAAAAAAAACTATCTAGAAAAGCTCTATTAAATAGTTTCACCAAACACACAGGCACTCGTCGTTCACATTTTGGAAAACCCGGCTTTAATGCCACCAGGCGTTTCTCTCTTGTATACTTATAATTCTTGTGTGGAGCTCAAAAACTACTTATGGGACTGCAATAAATCTTCATACTGATACAGGTAGACTGACTCAAAAGTTACTAATACATGTTGTATTTAGTTGTCTAAACACTAGGCTAAACTGATTGTAGAGGGAAAAAACAAGCGGATGATTTTAAACACGTATCTCTCCAATAACAGGCAAGTTTTATAAAAGATATATTGAATTGAATTGAATTGGGGTTTAAGGCGCACCAGCACATGAAAGGTTATATGGCGCCTAACAGGAATGAACATGCCAGGCTCATCCTCCATTTACATCGAGATAAAATATGGAGAATGAGCATAGAACCTTCTCACCTGTAGAACTGCAGAGTTGCTGCACATTCTATTGTAGACACTCCATTCACGCTGGAGTCATGTTTATTGTTTTTCTGCCACTGCTTTAGTGATTTGAGCAAGATGGCACCTGAAACAATGCAGGGGTCATGATGAAGACCTTTAATGAGCATGAACAAAAAATTATAAAATGAACATGAATTTGTGGGGAGGGTTCTACCCTTCTGTCTACCCCTCTAACGGGATCTGCAGTGGCCCTATTCTTTGCCCGGGAACCACACGGGGTAAAAGATGTACACCTTTTTTTAATCCGAGCCTTCTCTGACCCTAAACACCTTTTTTTAATTTTTTTTTTTTTTGCGGCTTTATAGGGTCGGAGGAACTCCTATAGTGAAAACCGGGGGATTACTAAAAACGCACAGTCATGCACTTTCAACGATGTTTGCGGTGTCGGGTCGATGTTTTACGATAATTTAGCTTAACAGATCGATCAATTAATGTTTATTATACCAAGCTGCAATGATAAAACTACACCTTTATCGATGGTAGTGACAAAATAAAACATTTATGTTTTGAAGTACACTTTTATTTACTATATCCGCCATACTGTCATTTTGCATATTAATTAAATTCCCGTGATATTCTCGCGAGAGGTAAAGGCATTCATATTCCCCTCATCAAATAAGTCCACTATCAACTGACAGCATCGAGGGATTTTTGGAGTGGAACGAACTCTTCTCGGGGCATAATTAGGGTCTAAACTTTAAAGATAAACAATTGAATGTTGTTCAGAGTATTGCTAGTGCCAAAAGGAAAAGTTGGTCGCAATTTTGATTATTTTTTAATTTTGCGGGAAATATTTATCGGCGCACCGGTCACGATCACGTGACATTTGACCTGAATAATAACAAATGTTGGAAATGTAATATTTTTTCACTTCGTCTGAAACGGTTGACCGTTGCAACTTTATTAAGGTTAATAAAACAAATATTTCGGTTCAGATAGGTAAATAAATATATTGACAATCGGTTTATATGCTTGAAATGTTAATACAACGAATACTTACATAGATATATTGATTTAAAACCAAGAGTGTAGTTCCTATCCCGCGAGGGAGAGGAGATCCCCGTGTTTTTACTATAGGAGTTCCTCTGACCGTACACAGCCAGATGAAATATCAAAAATCGTAAAAAGGGCTGGTAAGGTCAGAGAAGGCTCGGATTAACCTTTTTTAAGCCTAATAACAATAAGGTATATAATAATTAATTAAATTATGTAACTGACATATGTCAGGAATTCAAACTCTATTACTACAACATAAATGCCTTTACCAACCAGGCAATTGTTATCATTGCCAAAGTGTCGAATTAATATCTACCAACTCTAATTCATTATGCATATTCAGGTATTTAAAATAACCGTGAATAGAAACTTTAATCAGCACAAATGCATTAAGTTATGACTTCAACACATGAACAGAATTTGGAAGAACGGTTTTGTTTTGCATTTAGTTTTGCTTTTAATTATTTTGTGTCTTTCAGCTTGAGGAAGAGTTACGCCAGCAGAAGGAGATGGCAAGATTTAAGACACGAGAGCCACGCGTATTAGAGCAAGAACCATTCCTGCCTGCCAAGGAAAATAAATACACAACAGGTATGGCCATGTTGTGTAATACATAATACTTTTAATTTAAAGGGACAGTCTTGGAAGTTTTTGTCAAGCATTAAAATTAGCATTTCGATTTATTAATCCCGTATCAGTTATTTGATAATTAAATAAAATTTTGAGTTATCATTTTCTCTTCTTTGATATTCTACCATAGGATTAAATATATTATTGGTGCAATGTAATCATTTTTTGGCAGGTTAGTTTCTTTAAATGCAGGCCTTGTTTGTTTCAACAAAATCTCTGGATAATTGTTCAGCCCCATCAAGTTGGTATGTCCTCTAATGATACATTAAATTACCGGGTAAAACTTCATCTATTTTTGAAGACAATTATTATTATTCACATATATCAGTGAATTTGAGCTTAACACGGCCAAGCGGGTGTTAAAACGTGAGGCTTTTGAAATGCATAAGAAAGAAAAACAAGATCAGATCGACGACATCCACCATCAGGAACAGCTCATGAAGGAGGCCGAGGAGCTAGAAAGGCTCAGGCGCGAGGCCGTGCACAAAGCCAACCCAGTAAAACTTTACATAAAAATGAGCATCCGACGAAGTGATAAACCCCTCACGGCACCCCTCACCCCACACTTCAAGACCGACACTCGACTGCGGTCCAGGGCTCAGCATGGCGACAGCAGCAATATGTCAGTGATGTCAACATAGTGGACACCGATATGTTGGTTTTAATATGAACTAGTATTTATTGTTGTAACAAAAATAGTGAATATCGGACAAAATAGCGAAACAAAGTTATGTCATGTACGAGGCTTTCCGTAATAACTAGTGTTAACTTTATTGAAATTTATTATCTTTGCGATGGTATATCAGTCGTTAAATGGTGACACATTTTGTTTAGCGGATTATGCACTATTTAAGTTGCACATTTTTTTAAATCGACCAATCAGATTGCAGGATTTGTGTGTAGTGTTAGTGCTTGATTTACCCTCCAAATTTGGTATTAAAGCTGGGCGGCTACTTTCAGCAGTCCCCAATACAACAACAAAAAGAAGAACTATATATCAATCACCCGTCTACTTTTTAAAACTTTCCCTTTTCTCAAAAACAAATGGAAAGCCCTGCATTGCATGTGCACTTGAGGATACTTGTACGCGTATTACTTTTATGATATTGTCAGCAACTCGTAATGCTTTAATAATTATATTTCAAAAACTAATATACACAAATTTAAAACCAGCAATCTCAAAATTAATTAAATTAATTAAGTTAATTTCTTAAATTTTTTATTTTGATTTACAATTCACAAATAAACGCGATTTCATTTAATTTTCTTAAACATTTGATATTTGAAATGTGAACAGTTTTAAAATTTGAGACTTATCGCAAGATGTTTAATAAAACGAGGCCCAGATTTGTTAATAACTTGATGGCCTATCCCTACAAGTTTTTTAATCTTTGAAAGTTTATTTGTATGTATTCAAATGTAATGTCTGCCTGTTTTGTCTTTCAGTTAATATTTTGGTTCACATTTATTGTTGGAGAACATGTTTTTTTATTTGGAATTGTGAACGTTAAAGGGACAATGTCCGTAACTTTAAGCCTATAAAACTCAAAATAATTACATTGACAAACATAACACACCAACCATTATTGAATATTTACGAAATAAAACCAAGATTGACGGAATTCAATAGCGGTACAAAAAAAGAATAACCGTTTCGTGGAATTGAACTCGTAACCCACACTAAAATTACACTCGCAGGTAATAATAGTGGAGCGTCGCTACCGACTGAGCTAACCGGGCCAGCTGTATTAAGTTAGCGATATACTATATAAACCGTTGTCATGTAGACATTTGACTGAATAAAAATCAGACATTTATTTGTCTATGCTCAATATCTGCTTACTTACGGACAGTGTCCTTTAAGGCTTATAGGCATAATTAAATAACTTTGTATTGTGCTGTTTGAGGCAAGTTGTATTTTCCAAAAATTTAGAACTTATTTTATAGGAATATGTACTAAGTACTGCCGCTATTAAAATCTTTAACGGGCAGTTATAAATAAAGTCGTATATGTGTATGTAGTATAAATGATGTTGAAATATTAAATGTGTTTATGTGATATCTGAGTTTTGTATGCAATATTGTGTATCGAGATGCATATATGTGTTACTTCTTATGTCTTGTCTTTTTACCTTGTCCGTCTTTTAACTTTTTATATGTATAACACCTGTATTCAGTGTCCCTCAATTTTACATGTAAATAGTTTGACATGTTATGCTCGTGCAGGATTAAATGCATATTTACTGGAGAGTAAACTTTGCTGAAATACGTTTATTCATGGGCCATACTTCATTTAAAAATACATAAAAAATAAAATCTTTTGCCATCTAATTTTGGCTCCAATGCCTCCAATTTGGCTCCAACTTTTTTCATTTGGCGAAATTGGTTGCGAAAGGAAAAAAATGAAGCAGTCCATTTGTTGTGACAATGTGACACATGTTAAATGCTAGACCAGTGACACCTGTACTAAACAGGCCAGATCAGTGACATGTAACGAAGCAGTCTGTTTGCTGACATGTAATGGACACATGTAACAAACTAGACCAGTGAACCATTATTAAACAGGTCAGGCCAGTGACAACGAACCAGTCATTTTGTAGTGACTTCTGCCACATGTAACCATTTCTAGTCTTGTATTGTGTCAGAGCATGTGTTGCAATAATAAATATTTCAAATATTTACCCTCATATTTCATCGCTTTCACAATCTATCTCTTTTCTCCGACATTGTAATCTCACTTTCTTTACCAACCGATATTATATATTCTGAACTGCTCTCCATATTTTAAAGGGGTTCTTGCACTATTCTTAAACTAGCTTCATTAAGAAAGGCTTTAAAACATGGAAAAAGCTGAAAGGAAAGAATTATCAAAATATCATAAAAAATACAGGAGATATGATCTTTTAAAAATTTGCAAAAATTCTCAAACAGTGGCAGCCATCTTGGATTGATGATGTCATAGCGCCTTTTTACCATTTATTGCATATTGACAAATATCATTTAAAGCAAAGAATATCACTGCAAATACATGTAAATCATAAACAGAGCATATACAGTATAAATGTATTACTTTATATTTATAATTTAATACATTTATTTGCTTTAAACACCATTTATTATCTATTATCCATATATGGAAAAAGGCGCGATGACGTCATCATTCAAAGATGGCTGCCCCCATTGGAGTCTTTTTGCACATTTTCAAAAGGTTCTATATATATCAGTTATCTCCTATATTTTGTAAGATATTTTGATATTTTTTTCAGCTTTTTCCATGTTTTTTAAAGCCCTTTTAAATGAAGCTAGTTCCAGAATAGTGCAACAACCCCATTAATGAAACTTTGTACTGTATCTTGTGTATTCCATGATTTTACTTGTAAATGTTGACAATTTATCTGTAATCGACGTTTTCATTATATTGTGAAAATAATTGCAAATGTATGTATTCATCTATTTTAGGATAATATAAAGGAAAACAAATAACTTTGGTCTTGTGATTCATTACTTTCTTTTCCAAAATGTACGTTGAGAGGTTATTTGTTCATACAAAGTTTATTTTTGGAGGGATATAGATTTGGTGTCCACCTGTCCATTACAATTTTCGTGTCCGCTCCATGAACTTTTATGCGAGGGAAATGAAATAAATGTGCACGCATACTCTGACATCTCGTCCAGACAATGTGGGCGTATCAGTGGTTAATGACGCTGCGTTGTAAACCTTCGCCTCTCACCGCTGGGGGTGCGAATCCCACTGGGAGCTCGACTTGTGAGGAAGTGTCGATTCTTACGGATGGCGGGAGGTGTACAGTACTGGTTCTACCCAGGAAAAGTTGGTGGTCTGCCTCCACCACAAAAAATCGACCGTCATATATAACCTTACATGTGTTGAAAATGACGTAAAACACCATACAAACAAACAAGACAATGTGCAGAACCCAAAATCCGGGTCTGTATCTTCAAGGTGAAGGTCATAGTATAGAATCTCACACACAAGGGGGGATTTTGAAATTTATAACTCGCCTCGTCAAGACAACATGCAGACACCACTTCCCTTCGCGCTGATGACCATTTTGGATTTTGCAGGCTTTCCATTTCATTCTGGAATAACTAATACTATCTGCAATGCTGCTGCGAAGTTCCATGAAGTGAGCTGACCCAAGAGTTTCCTATATTAGTCTTAACAAATATGTAATTAGAACATGTGCCATTCACATTTTTCATACTCAAGACTTAATTTAGTTTCTTGCACATTAACAGCCATACAGTAAACTCCATACATATCAAAATCTACATGACGGCATCATGTTCCTACTCAATGAGAATGACCAAAGAAGGTCAATCTCCGAGATTGACCCTGACACTTCATTGTAAAAGAAGACTGTCAGCATCATCAGCGTAACTGCTATAAGGTCAAATAGGCCCGGGCCTATACATCAGTTTGAAAAAAAAAAGTCCAAAAATGCTATAAAATCTGAAGCCAGAGGGGGTTGGGTGTTAAGGGTCAACATTTATTTATTTATTTTACAGTGTAGGTAATTCAACTTTGTCAAATATTAATTCTCAAATTTGTCCAAAAAATATTTCTTCAAATACCACACAATAAGTTCTCTTGTCAGATATATGCCAAAACGCACTATTGCATAGCAAAGTAAAAAAAAAAGAAAGCCCCCCGGGCCTATATATTCATTTCAGGTCAGCTTAGCCCATAACATGATAGACAAAATCAATTCTAGAGGAGTAGTATAAATAAACTTTTAAATTTTTACGTGAAAATGGAGGAGGCATACTGTTGCACTTGTATGTACATTGCACTGATCCAAGTTTTACCATTAGCTCAATTTCTAATTCACCCCTACATTTGATGTGGTTACGGGGCAAAGAATAGGGTCACTGCAGATCCCGTTGGAGGGAAAGGCAGAGGGGTAGACCCACTCCCCCACCCCCTCGACGTACATGGAGGATGAGCCTGGCATGTTCATTCCTGTTAGGCGCCATATAACCTTTCATATGTTGGTGCACCTTAAAATTCTCAATTCTTTACACTTGATATATACATTCATACCACTAGAAGTGTGTTCCACTAAACACCCGTCGCCAGCCATGTGCTAATTCCAGTTGTGAGCTTGGTTAGGTTGCAGGTTAAAGTGTTTTATGAAAAAGGGCAGAACTGCCAAAATGAGTCGAGAGTTATTGGACATAAAATGAGCCCGAGTTATTGGACATTCCTTGAGTTAAGATGAATATATGTGTATGAAGTTTTATGAACATAGGTCAAATACTTTTCAAGTTATGGTCAAGGTTAGGTTGCAGGTTAGAGTCTGCTGGATGACGACAAAGTTATCCCTTAGTGTCTGTCATGCTACGCAGATGTCACAAAAAGTAGGACGGATTTTGAAAATTGGTCCCATGTTAGTTTATGGAGAAATATAAGGAAACCATAAACAATTCTCAAGATATATGTCAATTTAACAATATTTTTTCACTAACAATTGGCTAAATAAAACGGAAAGCACTGATTTTACATTTACTATTAGGTCCAATGAAAAGAAAGTAAACAAACAGTTTGTGACATTTTATTAGTTTCATATTAAATGTATAACACATCACAAAACACTCTTTAACAATGAACATACATGTAGGTTCTAGCACTTACAGTTGTAACATTATCTTTATTAAAGGGACACAAGGCAATATTGATTTTTTAAAAAATCAATTTTGATATTATTGCATCAATAGTATATTAATACTTATACATAATATTTTATTTATTAAATTTAACCAGGTTAAATGTAAACATGATCCTGGATATAAGTTGTGTCACCCATTTCAAACACTTCAAGATTGCTGTGTGTCTCTTTAATAATTGCACTTTATAGATAGTTATCTGAAAGGCAAACTTTGACACAAAAAATATCAAATTATTCAGCTTTCTGTCCTTTGAATTTGATGTCTAGCATAAAAGATCAAATCTTGAAGTAGACCTAAAGAAATATTTCTATGCATTCGATGTCATGTAATTA
>JAWPHD010019613.1:0-34992 GCA_037043455.1 Cyrtodaria siliqua | reverse complement strand
CAGCATCATGTTTCTACTAATGTTCAGATAAAACATACATTTTCTAGACATTTTATTGATTGATTAATTTTCAGATTGTAACGGTCGATAAGTTTAGACAAAACCTGGTTGTCCAGTTAGATGGTCTGTTTGTGAGTGTGAGTGATGAAGACTTAATTGCTGGTAAGTACCTACCTAAATTATTATACTCCTGCTATCACAAAGTGAAGTGGGGCTATATAGGAATCACGCTGTCCTTAACGTCACGTAACACATTTTCCTCGTCCCATGGCGTTGGTCGCATCACGCAATACTTTTATTACCAGCATTTCTCAAACCGTTATAATGGGTTGTTCCCAAAATTCATTTACTCATAACAACTGATGACCTTATGTCCCTCAACATCACCCATTTTTGATTGCCTAATTTATTGCAGCATTAATGGCCTTTTGTTTGACTTAGAATAAAAAAGGCAGGGGTGTTTATCACCTTCAGTGGTTGTTATAGTTTTGTTAATTTTTACCATGGTTATGTTTGTATTAATACCGTAATATCTATACCAAAAGTGGGATGACTACTTGAAAACTGTAAGTGATATTGATATGGGACATTTTATAAAATGATCAGCATGGCATGATATTTGTCCTTATCGAAATTGATTCTACATTAAACATGGCTGCCAGTGGCCATTTTTAGCTTGACTGATCATCAGAGATCAGCACAGCTTATGCGTCTGTCCGTAAACTTTTATTTGTAGCGACTACTCTCTGAATCTACTGGATGGATATTCATGAAACTTTACAGAAATGTTGCCCATGAAGTCTAGTTGATCCTAGCAAAATTTTTAATGTTGATGTGAAATTCCAGATGGCCACCAAAGCTAAAAATAGATTTTAAAATACAAATTTGTAGGGACTACTTCTTGAAATCAATAAGTGATATTGATATGGGACTTATTCTAAAATGATCAGTTTGACATAATGGTGGTCCTTGTTGAAAATTATTTTGATTCGACATTAAACATGGTTGCCAGTGGCCATCTTTGTTTACATAGAGTTATATATATATAAAAACTTGTAACGACTACTCTGAAACTACTTGACATATTTTCATGAAACTTCACATGAATGCTGATCTAGCTTTCAAAATCTGCCAGTAGAGCTTCAAGGTCATTGACCTCTTGTTTTTGGTATTATTTTGTTTGGAATTGACACTCCCAAACATAGAAAAACCACTAATTTATCTCACATACGTAAATATGTGATATGTAAGCAAAAATCATTCTTATTTTCTTTTAATTTACATCTAAACATTTAAAAAGTTAGGGATGTATGACACATATTCCTGGACATTGAATTCATGCCCATATATGATATGAAAGTGAAAAAAAATTATGATGGTTATTGGTTTTATACATATTTCGATAAACTCCTCAACTTTTTAAAAATTCCACAATAAAGGTAGATTAAATTTTTATAATTCTGTGATTAACATTTTGAAATGGTATTTCATATTTCAGATATGACAATTGATAATGAAATAAAGATTAAGAAGCAAAACAACAAAAAAAGAAAAACTACCATGCCTGTAACTGCTGCTATGCCTGTGCCAGCTGCTACCTTGCCTGTGACTCCTACTCCTACAATGCCTGTGATCACTAGTGAGACCAACCGACAAACAACTGAACACACTCAAGTAACGTTAGAAAAATTAGGATCATCTGAAATCTTTTGCAAATTAAATAGTTATGGAGTTTTTATACAAGGGGGGGAATCATTTCAAATAGAAAATTTAAATAATATAACCATTGGGGTAGAGCAGGTAACGTCTGATTTGAATGTCATTGGAAAACTCATTGTTGGCAATGAGGTTCGCAATGACATTCAGATCAAAACGTCAGTTAATAAATTATCAGGCAATGCCAAACTAAATTTAGGCAGAAAAGATAAACGGGATATGGCAAAGTTTGAAATCCTTCGACGGGGAGAGCAAATAAGAAATGCCCCTGTTAGTGTTCGAATGGGGATGAGGCAGGCTGTACTAGGGAAACAGCTGCGCAAAGAAGTTCAGCATTCGCTGAAATCGAAATCGTATTGTCGCACTTTTTCCCTGGGTTCAGCCTGTCCGGAATTTGATGTAGAAATTTTCTCCTTTGATGAAAATTACAAAGTAGAATATTCCTACATCAAAGGAAGTCTTCAGAATTTGGATAGCATTCTTGGCAAAAGCTGGGATATAAAGTGCAGTGCTGAAACACAGTGCACTTTCATAACCAAGCTTGTGCTTCGAATAAAGGACCTGCAGTTGGTTGGTAAAGTCTGGTTTGCTATATGCAGGCAAGCACTACCAGCTGACTACAGGGCCTTTCTATCCACATATGAAGTGGATACAGTTCAAGAGGAAGGGGTAAATGAGGAAGGGGTTAATGAGGAAGACTTTGAATTTGATGTGTGAGTCATTGGACAACTGCCTAACAACTGCCCATAAACTGGTTCCGTGTTGTATTCAGTTTTTCCACATATTTTTAATTTAATTTGAACCAATTCCATTTTGATTGTGCATAAAAATTCGACAACAAATTGTCAAAATGATGAATCGGTAAATAATATTGTATCATTATCCAGTCAAAGAAATTAGGATTTTTTTTCACTAGCCCGAATTATTATAAAATCATTAAGACTTACAATTTTCACAAGGCCGACCAGTACTAGATTTTTACAAGCCCAAATTAAAATTTACTAGTTTTTCACCTTCGGGCTAGAGCTAATTTCGACCACTGATTATCTGAAGAGACTTTTTTTTCTTAAGGTCCACTCTATATAGAAATGTTGGTATTTTGTTACACCCAACATCATAAAAACCTGATTACAGCACTGATTTTCAAAACACGTTCTCATTGTAGAACATCAGAATAACAACATGGGATCAGTTAAAACCGCCCCGTCCGTAGAAAATGTGCCTTGATATGTACATTCTGTAAATAATATATACCAATTGCTTACTATTTTTCTCTATAACTGCTGGTAATGCCATGAAAGACATGCCATGTTTAAACAAGTACTAAACTTAATAAATAAATACATTGTTTTCATCTTCCTTGCGAATTGAACTTCCTCCTCATAAACTGCATTATTCTAACCATACATATTATGAAGTAGGACAACAAGCCAATCTTGTTGTCTTCCTTTTATTAATACATTTAAACTTTGTCAAACCCTTTTTTTCTCATTTTTTTTTTGTTTCCATCAAGATTGCCATTGTTTTAATAAATTCAATTTACATTAAAAATGTTACAAGGTATGCTTCATTAACATGTATTTTGTGAAAGAACCTTGCTCTACCTCAAGATAATTGGTTTAGTATTGAATTGTGTAGTAATTATTTTATGAATTTGTATTTGCTTTTATTTGTCTCGAAAATGTTTCATATATTCATAAATAAATAACTTCATCAATTATGGATTTCAAGATTAGGTTGATGATGGGAGATTTAACTGTTTGTGTCATGCCCTAATCACAGATTCAATATGGGATTTCATGAATATGTTGATATTGCATTGTCTAACCGTCTCGCCACGAGGTTGTCTTGTATGCATCTTTAATTGCTGATTTGATTTATATTGTAAAAATGACAATTTGACATGTTTCATATATTCATAAATAAATAACTTCATCAATTATGGATTTCAAGATTAGGTTGATGATGGGAGATCTAACTGTTTGTGTCATGCCCTAATCACAGATTCAATATGGGATTTCATGAATATGTTGATATTGCATTGTCTAACCGTCTCGCCACGAGGTTGTCTTGTATGTATCTTTAATTGCTGATTTGATTTATATTGTAATGTGTTGTGCCTTGCTTATTGTCATTTTCATTCATTATAGGTTAGTAATTTTAAATGATTTCTTGCTTCACAATGTTGAACCCATGATTTTTATGTCAGTTTTTTAATTGTACTGTTTTTAAACAATATTTATGTCAGAATATGGTTTTTAATCCATTTGTGAACTTTTCATTCTGTGATGTACAAAGACATTAACTATCCCCTTTCCCGCCATGTCACATTGGCCCTTGGGTCTTTCTCCACCCATTGGGGCATAACTCCTAGGTCATAATTTGGAAACTGTTGAGATCCCCACCCAATAACCATATAAACATTTACTGGGCACGAATAGACGGATACAACTATTCAACCCATATTGGCCCCAGGGTCAAGCCCCACCCTGAGTCATAACTTGGAAATATTTGAGATGGCATGCCATCGATTGTGTGATCTAATTCTGTTTTGAAATCATAAGCTTGTTTGACAATTGCTTCCATCTTTGCAATGATCATCAGGCGATCGATACAGGGCTATATTGGTATTTTTAAAAAAAGGTGAGCTATTGGGATCACTCTTCGTCCGTCGTCCATCTTCGTTAGTCCGTCGTCGTTAACTTTTGCTTCAAACGACTTCTCCTCCAAAACCGCGTGGCCAATTTGACTTCACGTGGATGATCCTTAGATGAATGCTTTTTAGATTTGTTAAAATTAGGTCAGCGCGACATCCAAGATGGCCGCCATTACCATATATGGTCGAAACCTTAAAAAATCTTCTTCTCAGGAACCGTTGAACAGCTTTCATCAGTTTTTCTTTTAAAATGATCGCCAATGCCTAGACTTATATAAAGCTTGTTCAAATGAAGTCCCCGAGGTCAAAAATGGCCATGCCCCGGGGGTCCAAGGTTTGTTTATTGTGATTTGTGTATCTTATTTTTTTACTAGTTTCGCTTCTTTCTCTTTTTTTTCTGACTTTGTAATAAGTCTTCAATGCCTACTTGAGAATGTTATATTGCCATATTCTGACATTAAATAATTATATATGTATTCAATTGAGGCTGCATGTTGCGAGATTTAAAGTGCTATTGATGTACATTAAGTATACCATATTCGTCCCTTTAAGCGTCGCTGCTCCTATTCAGAATCTATGATGTTTTCCAAATTGTAAGGAAATAGCAAAATTTGCACATTCGATAAGATTCATCGAACATTTAGTATCAGGTTAGTTACACATTGAATGCCACAATGTAAAAATAAATGATGCTACAGTACCTGTTTCACAGTGTTGTCTAAAGGCGGCTTGATTGACCTGTAACAGAGAACTCGTGGTGACGTGTCATGGCAACTGTAATGGTATTAATATTTCTTAATAAGAGTCTCTTTTCCAACATTTTTTAAGTGGTGGAGATGCTTAAAAGAACGAATAAGGTGTCTGTTGTGTAAGGAGATGTTAATGATGAAAATGATAAATATTAGATCTTTTTATTAACTGTAATATTGGTGAACCATTACTGGGCAGTTGAACTCATTTTTTTGTATGTTTGGAGAGCCAAGAGGTTTTTCATTTTGTATTTATAGTTTCTGTAAATAAACTCTGACATTAAATTGGTTGATCTCATCAAAAATATGTTCTGCAATTTAATTGACCCGGTCAGCATTTCACGTAACCTTTAGTGGTTATAGTCCCTTTACATATTGATCATGGTTGTCAAATGTTATTATTTTGATCTTTCATTTGGGATTCTCTGGTGACTTTTTGTGTCGCCTGCATAGCATGGCAGACACTTAGGGATCACTTTGTCGATCGTCATTCGTCTGTCACACTTAAACCTGCAACCTTACCTAGGCTATAAATTGAAAAACATTTTAACTATATTCATAAAACTTCACACAAACATTCATCCTAGCTCAAGGAATGTTGTTTCATAGTTCATAAAACTTTAACATGCAACATAACTGATGGTACTTGCTGAAATAAGCACATGGCAGGCGACACATGTGTGCTGTGGAACACCCTTTTAGTTGTATATTGTACATAAACAAACAGTATTAATGTTTTTTAATTCAGTTATTAGTCTCTCACCGGTCCCGGGGGGACTAGGTTTGCACCCTGTCCGTCCGTCCTTCCGAAATGCTTGTCTGGGCCATATTTTTAATACTATAAGACTGAGATATCAAACTTGGTATGTGGATATATCTTGGGATAGCGGTGTGTCGCGTACCAAAATAAAGTCACCTTGACCTTTGACCTGTCATAGAAAATGCTTGTCCGGACTGTATTTTCAATACTATAACACTTAGAGATACCGAATTTGGTTTGTGAATACATCTTGGGATAGCGGTGTGTCGCGTACCAAAATAAGGTGATTGTGACCTTGACATTGACATGTGACCTCTGTCATAGAAAATGCTTGTCCTGACCGTATTTTCAATACTATAACACTTAACTTGGTATGTGAATACATCTTGGGATAGCGGTGTGTCGCATATCAAAAT
Source organism: Cyrtodaria siliqua (assembly GCA_037043455.1). NCBI lineage: Eukaryota > Metazoa > Mollusca > Bivalvia > Adapedonta > Hiatellidae > Cyrtodaria > Cyrtodaria siliqua. Next base: position 28,695 of record JAWPHD010019613.1, on the reverse strand, counting down.
AAGGTCATTGTGACCTTGACATTGTCTGCTGTTTATGCTGTTTAGATCATCAGACTTGACCACCAGTACGATTTTGTGAGTAAATACTTCTTGATGAATTTAAAGTTGCATTGACAGGCTGGCCACAGAGAAATCAAGAGATAATTAGGGGAGATTTATAAATATACTTTTTTACATTACGTATTTACAAATATACATGTTCTTAGAACCAAGTTTAGGACTAAGCATTAATGTAAAATGTTTACTCTTTACACGGCTGGTAATACACGGAAGTGTTCCAACGTAATTTTCACCCTGGTCAAGTCCACTTGGACAAAAGCAAGCGTCTCTGTGGCCGAATGGTTTACGACGTTGCGTTGTAAACCTTCGCCTCTCACCGCTGTGGGTTCGTCTCCCCCTGGGAGCTCGACTTGTAAATGCGGAAGTGTCAATTCTTACGGATGGTGGGAGGTGTACAGTACTGATTCTACCCAGGAAAAGTGGGTGTTCTACCTCCACTACAAAACACCGACCGTCATATAACCTTTGGTGTTGAAAATGACGTAAAACACCATACACACAAACCAACAAAACACAAGGTTATTGTTGTAATTTTAGTGTCTTTTATCTACCAGTTGATTCCAAAAATATTGTACACAATATAGACAGTGTGTCACAGTCAAATGCCAGGTCCTTGTCTACAAGGTCAAGTTGACACTAAGCATTTGAATGTTATTTTTCTATTTTATTCAGATAGGTAGATAAACCGGTTGGGGAATCGTAATTCGCTGAGTGTGTGTTAGTTCTATTACATTTTAAGGTATTTCTTTATCATAGTAAAGACTGTTACTATGTGTAGACATATGTATGATGTGTGGATGAGCCTGGCCAGTGGCATGTCCGATCTTCATCTCGTGTCTCAGAGGTCACTATCCCAATATGTCTTTGAATGTGAATCTCAATTACTTTTATGTGTTTTAGGTATGTGATATTTGTGTTTGTCTTGTCGATATCTGTGATATTTGTGTTCACCTTGTCCGATATATGTTGTTTATTTATTGGATTTGGAATGTCTCGCTGAGACCTGTCTTTTGGAAAGACCAAAAGTTCACTGTTCAAACAGAAATGGGCGGCAAGTGGTCTAAAGAAACGAATTGTTCTGATGAAAACTATTGGGTGCTTTATTTTCATGCTTAGTGTGCAAATGCCCCTTAATAACCCAATGATTGATTTCTGTATAAACAGTTTGAAATTAAATTAAGGGTCTGAAGTTACTAATCCACCTCAAATAAACTATACAAGCATTGTGGAATTAAGCTTCCCAGAACTTAAATTGAAAATGAAGCACATTATGATACTGGTAGTTTTATTTGAATTTACATGCATATAATTATTTCTGTTTGCATTCAGTCTGTCTTGTTCGCATTCTGTCTGGTCGTGCTGTAAATATATAGGTAGTTTTTTTAGTTTTATATTTCTGTGTACAGTTTATTTATATTTAAGTGTATTTAAGGTACATATCAAGGCACATTTTCTACCCTTTGTATAGTTTTACTGGCTTGCAATATTTGAAGTTATATAATACATAATGCAATATATGATCAATAGCTTTAGATGCGGTTTGCATGCAGAGTGTCGAGTCAGAGGAGCTAGTTGTTCCATAGATTCACTAATGGACATATTTTATTATTCGATTCATAGTAATATAAAACTAGATGGTAATAGTAATGAGCTGATTCGTTTCCTTAACGAGGCTTGTTTGAAGAGACAGACACATCCAAATGAAGGTCTTTGTGCTATAAGGTTTCCGGTGTGGAAATGGTGTGTAGATAATTTGTCAGCCTCTTTCCTTCCACTTGGAAGAGATGATGCAGAAGTGTTGGCAGCATTCCAGTTTCTTGGGAAAGACTCAAACTTTTCTTTAGATCGAGGTCATTTTACTGCTTGCTGTGTCTGTTCTGGCAAAATATCAACACCAATTACATTAACATTTGCCACACTGGAAAAGTCTAATGGTTTTCTTCCTGATTCGCTAGAAGAGGAATTTAAACAAAACTATTGTAGAGGCTGTGTTTTAACTCAGTCAGATGGGATCCGACTTCCACCAGTACTTATGGTGGAACTTGGTCTGGTCAATTTCCAAAACAGACAAGACCCCCCAATTTTGATTCCAGAGTATTTCAAAAGAGGTACTAAAACATATGTTTTGACTGGAGCAGTTTTGGTTAGACCAGATCACTTCTTTTGTATTGTAAAAGTTGGTGATATATTTTATGTCATTGATGATTTACGTAGCTCTTTGCAGGCATATTCTTGTTTTTCTGGTGCAGTACTTAATGATCAGAATTTACAACAGGAGTACCATCTTACCAATGGTCAATCCCCAGGGATTCATGTGCTTGTGTATGTTGACAAGTGTCATATTCAGTCTGCTGTGACTCCTAATGATACCTACAATACTGAGGTATTGAATGGAGCTGATGACCACAGCAGGATCATTGGTGCTGATGTGACACTTAATGATATACTCAGTACTGAGATATTGAATGGAGCTGCAGACACCAGTAGTATCATTAGTGACACATGTTCAGATGTGCTAATTGGTGAAGAATTGTCACGACCAATACAATGCAGCACACCTTTGCCAACTGCAGAAAGTACATGTCAAAAGCCCCTGGTTGATTACTTTTCAAATGTGCAAATTGGCGATGATTTTCCAAAACCAATACAAAGCAGCACACCACTGCCATATGGGGATAGCTCATATCCAAAGTCCTTTGATTCAATTTCAGGGCAAAACACAACCGATATGATAGAATTTTTGCAATTGTACCAAGGTGAAGTGTTGAATGTTACACTAAACCATTTTAACACAATACTTGTAGAGAAAAATGGATCATATTTCATTCCATGCAAAGATGTATTTGCCTTTTCGAATATTGATAAGGTAAAACATGGTTATATTGTTCTTGACAAATATGTTACAGGGGAAGGCATGGAGTTAGATGATCATTTCATTAATGGGATGAATATAAACAACGCTTATATAACGAGGCTGTTTGTGTCCCTTTCTGTTATAGCAAGTTTTCTTTGTACTCTGAACAACGATACAGCTCGAAGCATTGGAGTTCAGCTTCAGGAGCTGAATATAAAAGCTACAGCAGGCACTCGTCCGCTGGTTGTTCAGAGTCCAAAGAAAACACAGAAAGGAGAATTACATGTGAGAAATTTTAAAATCAGATTTAAAATGCTTTCTACACAAGTTTACCTCTCCACAGAAGATGTATTAACAATGATGGATTTGGACAAGAAGAAAAGCAAAGAAGGCTTTGGTTTTATTGATAAGTTTTTGAAAAACCAAAACCTGGATCCAAAATTGGTGTTCCTTTTTAAAGGGAAATCAAGACCATTTTTCAAGGCTGATGTGTTTCCAATTTTGATGGAATGCTCTTTTTTCCAAAGACAAAAAGAAGTTGGTTTTGAGTTAATTGCTGTTCTTTTTGAAGAACTTGGAAACTCCCTCTCTATTCAGAGGCAGATTTCAACTCCAAAAAGAAAAGCTTTTAAATCCCAAATAAATGTTTTAAAATCACCCAAACAGTTTGGCCCAGTCGAGAAAAAAACTGCCAGAAGACGCATATTAAAAAACACCCCAAAAAATTCAGGGACCGAAATACTGAAAAGAAGCCTTTATGATGTTTTCTGTAGCCACTTTGAAGGCAACAAAGACTCTTTTTTAAATGCATTTGCTAAACTGTTAGTTCCAACTACAAAAGGAGATTTTGATGGAACTTTCAGTTTAGATGACTTGGGCAAAATGATGAAGTCGCAATCTGGGTCCAAAAATAAAGAGTCGTTACATGTAGAGTTTGTCCATCAGTCTGCTCCTGAGGTGTACAATTTAACACCTTTGCAAGTGATAAATGTATCGCAAAATAGCTCTGGTGTTCGGTTAATAGACAACTTCAGAAAAAAACTTCCAGGCATCTTTCCATCTCAGAGAATGCAGGTAATTGCAAAAGAAAATCTTAATAAAGATTTCAGTTCTTTTCTGTTACCAAAAAGAACAGCATCTGGTTGGAAAGTGGATATAAGTAGGTTTATAACTCTTTTGAGTTATAAATACTACCATATCCAAAATGCTGTTAAACATTGGAAAATATATGGCGATGGCAGAGAAATTGGCGGGCGGCAGAGCACTTCACTGAGTTTAACTTTGATAAACAATGATCTGTCGTTGCATGGTTTCAAGTTTCAAAGTTCCAAGTGTGTCCATCCTTTCAGTATATTCTATGAGAGTGATAGCCGGGATAACTTGGAAGAGAACCTTGGATTGCCAGCTCTAGCTAATGAACACTTCAAATCTATCAGTGATGGAAATATATTCTATCTTTCTGGTGATGAGATGTTTCTGGAGGCTGTTCTGGATGGTTCTCACCAGTTGAGTCCAACTTCAGAAGACGGATGGAATATTTATTCCAAGACTAGTAAAGCTAGTAAGGAAACCACTTCTGACGCTGGTTTCAGAAAAGACCTCCAGAAAAAAATAGACAGAGTACACCCGGAAAACTTGTTTGATGTTGTTCATACAAACCGTGTTGTTCTCTGTCTATTGCATGCCATCACCAGAGGTACAGAAAAACTTCTAAATTTAGAAGTAAAAAACATATTATCAGAAGCCAATAAAATTCAGGAGAGATCAGGCGATGGACAAACATTTAGAATAAATGCCATTGCCAATTTAGAAGCCAATGCCAGTCGTAGAGGGGTGCGACAAGGAAATTTTCGCATTAATTTTAATGCGACCGGTGCCCCTGACCCCGTTTCCCTCAACAAAGATAATGCTTTGGCAATTTTGCAGCCCCATTCTGAAAAGTTTCCCCATGTCTTGCACAGGGTTTTGTCAAAAAAGAATGTTGAGGTCACTCTTCCTCAAAATGTCAAGTCTCGCCTTGACATTGCCAATTCATATTCTGAATATGAATATGTCAAATTGCTATGGGAGACTTTTAGAGAAATGGTAGACATTTTGAGAAAAGATATTTCAAATGACCTCACTACAGAGGAATTGTTACAGATTACATCTGCGTATTCTCCAGATGTAGTAGCGAAATACATATATTTCTCTGAAAAGTTTTACCAGCTGTTTTGTTTCCGGTACACAGCAAAGGAATTAACTCCTTATATGATCAAACTGATTGATCATGTTCCAGAGTTAATGAAAACTCTTCCTTTCCCAATTGCACGTTTCGAATCAGAAGGGGGAGAAAACCTCAATTACGAACACAACAAGGTTTACCATCGCTGTACAACAAGACATGGGGGGTTGTATAAAAAAGACCCAGTGTTGTCGCAGTTTTTACGCAACTTTATAGACATGTATTTTGATATTCAACAGTATAGCGAGTCCTTAGACGAAACAGTACAATTAATTGGACATCAGTTTATGGCTGAATGTACTTTACATACTGCAGCTACACTCATACAAATGTTTTACAAAGGTTATATGGTTAGGAAGAAACTGTCAAACATAGGTTGGCAGTCATTTAGCTGTATGACTCCTGCTATCAAATGCAATGTTTTGGCCTTGTTTAGCGATGTTAGACGATCCAATTTTAGGCCAGAAAAGCCATTACAAGGCAAATCTTTTGTTTTGGCTGGCACTTTACACAACAGGACTGGCCAAGCAGTAAAACAAAGTACTCTGTGTAAGCTAATTGAGGAAAATGGTGGTAGGGTAAAGGAAAGTATTCCATGTAAAGCAAAAGGACTGTCAACAAAGAAATACATAGTTATAGTTTCTGAAAAAAATCTTGGTAAAAAAGTCCCTTCTGTGATATATAATGCTTTAAGAAGAGGTTTTCCTTTATCAAAGGTTAGTTACATATATGCTTGCATAGATGGCAAAACACCCGTATCAATGAAGCCTCACTTGATAAATGCAGATAAGTTGTCCTGCAAAGTAACTACACAAGTTTCAATTGTGAAAAGACATTTTTCACGAGCGTCTTCACTTACCTCAATACTTAAATTAAAAAACAGGAATAGGAATAAGATGCGCAAAGTAATAAAGGCTAAAAAACCTCCAAGCTACAGAAATGCTGCACAGTATTTTGTTGCTGGCAGGGTTTCAAGCAGAAAAACGAAGCTGTCTTTAAAAGACCACAGAAAATCAGTTTCAAGTTACTTTGCTCAATGGAGAGATTTGAGCCAGACAGAAAAAATGCGAGTCAAGCTAAAGTGGATGCATTTTAAAAGGTCTGCAGAATATACTTAGGTAGTATTTTTTTTCATTTCGAACTTCATTAGCTTTGAGAATCATATATCTTAAGATTTAAAATTCTGTACCGACCATAGTGCTATTTAATATATAGGTAGAATATGGGCACGAGGCTTCATTGATATGGGTGTTTGCATTTTTTTTTCATTTCAAACTTCATTAGCTTTGAGAATTCTATCTCTTAAGGTTTAAAATTCTGAATATATATATTTGGCAAGTGTTTTTGTGTAAACTTATTAAATGAAGCTCACTGGATAGTTTCGAGACTCCCTATAAATCCAATAATCACGCAATCTTTTCCTAGAATATTCTAAAATTCTAGAAATGTTCTAGTTCATGATAATTATAATGTCATATTAATCAAAAATATGGTGATATCAGCATGTTGTTTACGTCTAATAGTGGTATTTTAGCGTATATTTTGAATGGAATCGGCCAGAATATGCTTAATTCAAAGCAGGTGCGAAATGTGAATTTCAATTTACCTTGTAAGTCGGGTCATTTTTGTGCTCATTCATTTAGTTGAGACCCTTTATAGTAGAAGTTGTAATTTTTTGTCAATGTTATGTCTGACCACTAGTATTGCCATAAAAAACATGTACCTCTTTTAAGCACTGCTTAAATGCTTAAAGCAGTGTAGTCAGATGCCTTTCATAAAAATTAATTTACTTTATATGCATGACCGACATGTTGATTATTTTCAGTAGATTTAAATGGAACTACCTATAAAAGGGGTTTTCATGTTGGACTACATGTATGTATCTATCTTGAAATTGGCACAGGAGGATATTATTTTTTAAGAAGGGCGTGAACATAATAAATGAGCCTTAACATGATCTACAATGAAATTCATTTTTCGACATAATCTATACTACGTTATGCACCGGGGTTAGTTTAAGCATGTTAAGCCCGGTTCAATTAAAACATACCTGAACAACACAGCGCTGCCATATTTTGATATATGTTTTTTTTTTTACGAATTGTAGCATTTTAAACATTTCATTATTCGCCTCAAAAATACCTGATGTGAAAACACTTATTGTTGCTCATGTTTTTCCCCCCAGATTCTTGGTTTCTTGCAAGAAATTTAAAACACAACCTTTGTATGAGTGTTGAGCAGTGCCTGTTGAAGAACTCATTTGTGTGATTATTTCACTAGTGTAAAAGATAATAACTGGCATGTATTATCTTTTAGAATGTTGCAAGAATAGCTGTTATGGTTTTATGGTCTATACTAAACATAGAGCCAGGAGTCCTGATTTGGACAATGGTAGAGGGTGTGCCACGACTCTTTTCGCATTTGTCTGTCAGGTTTCTTAGATATAACTCGATGCCTGCCTAAACAACTACCATATTTCATTTGAATATACCTCATTTCCACAGTGATGTCCTGGATTCGTGTAGCATACTCTGCCAATTATTTGAATGAGAGGAGTCATATCTCTATGGTAAATGCTGCATATAAAACCGTAAGCGCTATGATTATCACATCACAGCTAGCTGAAAACATGCTTGTAAAAAAACCAAGATGTATTTTTTTTTAAAGGAGTCAGAATTATCAGGAGTACTGCTTGTACCGTGTTCCGATTTTAGTTTGTTTCTTTTTAAAGGAGTCTGAATTATGAGGAGTACTGCTTGTACCATGCTTCACCACAATGCTGACGAGAGTGCTATGAAGGATCTGATGCAGTTTGTGTATATAAAGATGGTTCTGTGTTGGAAGAAAATATTTTGCCGAGTCTAGTTGTTAGGAGTACTGCTTGTACCATGTTCAGATTATAGTTTGTTTCTTTAGCATTGCCACAGTGCTGACTTGAGTGCTATGAAGGATCTGATGCAGTTTGTGTAGATAAATATGGTTTCAGTGTTGAAAGACAATATTTTGCGGAATCTGAATTATGAGGAGTACAGTCTGCTTGTATTGTATGTACCATGTTCAAATTATAGTTTGTTTCTTTTTAAAGGAGTCTGAATTATGAGGAGTACTGCTTGTACCGTGTTCAGATTATAGTTTGTTTCTTTTTAAAGGAGTCTGAATTATGAGAAGTACTGCTTGTACCATGTTCAGATTATAGTTTGTTTCTTTAGCATTGCCAAAGTGCTGACTTGAGTGCTATGAAGGATCTGATGCAGTTTGTGTAGATAAAGATGGTTTCAGTGTTGGAAGAAAATATTTTGCCGAATCTGAATTATGAGGAGTACAGTCTGCTTGTATGTACCATGTTCAGATTATAGTTTGTTTCTTTTTAAAGGAGTCTGAATTATAAGGAGTACTGCTTGTACCGTGTTCCGATTTTAGTTTGTTTCTTTTTAAAGGAGTCTGAATTATGAGGAGTACTGCTTGTACCATGCTCAGATTATTATATAGTTTGTTTCTTTAGCTTTTTCACCACAATGCTGACTTGAGTGCTATGAAGGATCTGATGCAGTTTGTGTATATAAAGATGGTTTTGTGTTGGAAGAAAATATTTTTCCGAGTCTAGTTATAAGGAGTACTGCTTGTACCATGTTCAGATTATAGTTTGTTTCTTTAGCATTGCCACAGTGCTGGCTTGAGTGCTATGGAGGATCCGATATAAATACTTACAAAGTGCTAGCTGTAGCATGCTATTGTCCACTTTGTGTTTGATATTACAATGTATGATATTTTAGTATAACCTTTGAATTGGTTTTGACATGATCAACGTGTATGCAAATGTGGAAACATGGCTTCAACATAAATGGACTGTCTACTGTAGAATTTGCAGCAACTCTGCAGTTCTGCTGGTAAGAAGGTTCTAGGCCCATTTTTCATATTTTATCTTGTTGTAAATGGATGATCAGCCTGGCACATTCAATCCTGTTAGACGCCATATAACCTTGCATGTGTTGGTCCGCCGTAAAAACCCATTTCAGTTCAATTGACATGATCAAACTCATTTTCCATTCTTTATTAAAGCTTATTACTAAGTTGAAATTAAAATAAGTTTGAAACGAAGTGTGTGTTTGAGGCTGATGTCAGGGGGAGTATTTTTTTATACTCATAGTGGGTGAAGTAATTCTGTTTGATTTTGATGAAATTTAGTTTTATTTCTAAATCATTTTTAGCTCTACTGGCCAAGGGCCAGCAGAGCTTATGGGATGGTGTGTTGTCCGTCTTCCGTCGTCCGTCGTCCGTCGTCCGTCCGTCCGTCGTCCGTCCGTTAACTTTTGCTTGTGTACACTCTAGAGGCCACATTTCTGATGCAATCATCATGAAACTTTGTCAGAATGTTTGTCTCAATGAAATCTCGGTCAAGTTCGAAAATGGGTCATGTGGGGTTAAAAACTAGGTCACTAGGTCAAATATTGGAAAAACCTTGTGTACACTCTAAAGGCCATATTTTTGACCCGAGCTTGATGCAACTTTGTCAGAATGTTTGTCTTAATTATATCTTGGTCAAGTTTGAAAATGGGTCACATGGGGTTAAAAACTAGGTCACTAGGTCAAATACTTGAAAAACCTTGTGTACACTCTAGAAGCCGTATTTCTGACCCAATTTTCATGAAACTTTGTCAAAATGTTTGTCTTAATTATATCTTGGTCAAGTTCAAAAATGGGTCACATGGTGTTAAAAACTAGGTCACTAGGTCAAACTTTGGAAAAACCGTGTGTACACTCTAGAGGCCATATTTTTGACCTGATCTTGATGAAACTTTGTCAGAATGTTTGTCTTAATGAAATCTCGGTCAAGTTCAAAAATGGGTCACGTGGGGTCAAAAACTAGGTCACTAGGTCAAATACTTGAAAAACCTTTTGTACACTCTAGAGGTCATATTTGTTACCCAATCTTGATGAAACTTTGTCAAATTGTTTATCTTAATTATATCTTGATCAAGTTCGAAAATGGGTCACATGAAATTAAAAACTAAGTCACTAGGTCAAATACTGGAAAAACCTTGTGTACACTCTAGAGGCCATATTTCTGACCCGATCTTGATGAAACTTTGTCGACATGTTGTCTTAATTGTATTTTCGGTCAAGTTCAAAAATGGGTCATGTGGGGTCAAAAACTAGGTCACTAGGTCAAATACTTGAAAAAACTTGTGTACACTCTAGAGATCATATTTGTTACCCAATCTTAATGAAACTTTGTCAAATTGTTTATCTTAATTATATCTTGATCAAGTTCGGAAATGGGTCACATGAAGTTAAAAACTAGGTCACTAGGTCAAATATTGGAAAAACCTTGTGTACACTCTAGAGGCCATATTTTTGACCCGAGCTTGATGCAACTTTGTCAGAATGTTTGTCTTAATTATATCTTGGTCAAGTTTGAAAATGGGTCACATGGGGTTAAAAACTAGGTCACTAGGTCAAATACTTGAAAAACCTTGTGTACACTCTAGAAGCCGTATTTCTGACCCAATTTTCATGAAACTTTGTCAAAATGTTTGTCTTAATTATATCTTGGTCAAGTTCAAAAATGGGTCACATGGTGTTAAAAACTAGGTCACTAGGTCAAACTTTGGAAAAACCGTGTGTACACTCTAGAGGCCATATTTTTGACCTGATCTTGATGAAACTTTGTCAGAATGTTTGTCTTAATGAAATCTCGGTCAAGTTTAAAAATGGGTCACGTGGGGTCAAAAACTAGGTCACTAGGTCAAATACTTGAAAAACCTTTTGTACACTCTAGAGGTCATATTTGTTACCCAATCTTGATGAAACTTTGTCAAATTGTTTATCTTAATTATATCTTGATCAAGTTCGAAAATGGGTCACATGAAATTAAAAACTAAGTCACTAGGTCAAATACTGGAAAAACCTTGTGTACACTCTAGAGGCCATATTTCTGACCCGATCTTGATGAAACTTTGTCGACATGTTGTCTTAATTGTATTTTCGGTCAAGTTCAAAAATGGGTCATGTGGGGTCAAAAACTAGGTCACTAGGTCAAATACTTGAAAAAACTTGTGTACACTCTAGAGATCATATTTGTTACCCAATCTTAATGAAACTTTGTCAAATTGTTTATCTTAATTATATCTTGATCAAGTTCGGAAATGGGTCACATGAAGTTAAAAACTAGGTCACTAGGTCAAATATTGGAAAAACCTTGTGTACACTCTAGAGGCCATATTTTTGACCCGAGCTTGATGCAACTTTGTCAGAATGTTTGTCTTAATTATATCTTGGTCAAGTTTGAAAATGGGTCACATGGGGTTAAAAACTAGATCACTAGGTCAAATACTTGAAAAACCTTGTGTACACTCTAGAAGGCGTATTTCTGACCCAATCTTGATGAAACTTTGTCAAAATGTTTGTCTTAATTATATCTTGGTCAAGTTCAAAAATGGGTCACATGGTTTAAAAACTAGGTCACTAGGTCAAACTTTGGAAAAACCGTGTGTACACTCTAGAGGCCATGTTTTTGACCCGATCTTGATGCAATTTTGTCAGAATATTTGTCTCAATTATAGCTTGGTAAAGTTCGAAAATGGGTCACACAGGGTCAAAAACTAGGTCACTAGGTCAAATACTTATAAAACCTTGTGTACACTCTAGAGGCCATATTTCTGACCCGATCTTGATGAAACTATGTCGACATGTTGTCTTAATTATATTTTGGTCAAGTTCGAAAATGGGTCCCATGGGGTCAAAAACTAGGTCACTAGGTCAAATACTTGAAAAACCTTGTGTACAGTCTAGACGCCATATTTTTGACCAGATCTTGATGAAACTTTCTCAGATTGTTTATCTGAATTATATCTTGATCAAGTTTCAAAATGGGTCACATGGGATCAAAAAACTATGTCACTAGGTCAATATTGGAATTTGCTTGTGGGCATTCCAGAGGCCACCATTTTGACCCCTATTCAGCTCACCAGAGCACGGTAGTGGATGGAGTAAACTTGAACAATCTTTTCAAAAACTAAAATGCCTAGCCCTAGAGCATTTATTGCTTTGCAGCATGTGATGGACCTGTGACAATTCTGCCCTGTTCATCGGGAGCCTTACCCTGGGGGTCACATGTTAACATACAGTTATGTAAGCAATACTTGAAAAATCTATATGTCACAAACAAGGACTATAGCTTTCATATTTGGTATGTAGTACCATCTAGCATTTGCTATAAGCTTATGGTCCTCTACCAATTTTGTTCAAATGGTGACCCCGGGGATCACAGTTTACATAGGCTTGTATAGGGAAAAACTTTAAAAAATCTCTGGAACTGCAAAAGTCAGAGGTTTAATATTTTGCATTTGTTATAATCTTATGGTCCTCTACCAAGTTTGTTCAAATAGTGACCCAGGGGTCACATTTGGCCCCACCCCGAGGGTCACAGTTTTACATAGGCTTGTATAGGGAGAAATTGAAAAAAATCTTCTTCTCTGGAACCACATGGTACAGAGCTCTCGGGGTCAAATTGGTCCGCGCCCCGAGGGTCACACTTTTACATAGACTTATATAGGACTTTTTTTTATTATTGCACCAGTAATATATTAAAACTAATAGCATAAATAAGACGAAATAGTGAATACTTTATTGATGTAAATGTCACCAGGGTAAAAGTAAAAATGATACTGCATATATAAATCAAGACAGCCATTTCAAATATTTCAAGATTTCCGTGTGTCCCTTTAAAGGTTTTAATACACAAATTTTGTTCTGACTAGTTCTCCTGAACCCCTGGCCGGATTTAAACGAAGCTTTTTAGGGATGATCAATTTCATGTCTAGTTGTGCAAATCATTGCCGTATTCTGGTTAAATGATTTTTTTTGGCAGAATTATGAGCCTTTAAAGGTTTTAGTACACAAACTTTGTCTGATCTACTTTTCTTGAACCCCTTACCAGATTTCAATGAAACTTTGCAGGGATGATCAGCACCAAACCTAGTTGTGCATATCATCGTCACATTCCGGTTTACAGATATTTGGCAGAGTTGTGGCCCTTTAAAGGATTTTGATACCACAATTTTTTTCTGAGCTAGTTCTCCTGAACCCCTGGCTGATACAAACTTCAAGATTAAGGTGTGTGGCTTTAGAAATGAATGTAAAAACTACAACATTTATAAACAGAACATAAACTGCAATACTAAACCAGGGAGTAAGTATATTTACTCTTCAGCTTACTCCCTGAGGAGTAAGTATAGCTTCCTGAGGAGTAAGTATACTTACTCCATGACGAAACGTACAATTCATAATTTTTCATTGCAGAGATGTTAAAATTTTATCTTTTTTTCAGTAGGTGATAAAATTTGTCTTACTCAGTTTTTATCCTTAGGTTCTATAGTATACTATAAATCTTTGGCAGAGTAAAAAGACGATCATTTTTAATATATTGATTTTGAAAGACATACTTATTAAATCAGTTTGCATGAATGTGCATTAAATGTGCAGGTTTTTAAAAGAAATGATACTGTAGATACCTTAATTTTAACAGTAAACTTGGTTGAACATCAAGGATAAAGACTGAGTTTATCACCTACCAAAATGTATTGGTATGTCTTATTACTGTTCACTGATTGGTCAGTCTTTTTGATGATGCTCTATCAAAATTATGAATGGCCCGGGTTCGGAACGTCCAATGGCCACAGTACGAATCGCCTATTTACCTGGGTACGAACCGTCAAAGGTACGATACGTGCATAACTCGGCTTTTATCCCCAACCCTTTTTTAAAACAGGACGCCATTGTAAGTATGCGGATATATAAACATCATTTGCCAGAGAAAACTGCATTTACGTACATTTCACGATGGTTTTCGTTGGTTGGAACGTGCGTGAATATAATTAAACGTTCCTTTTATTAAATTATATTATTAGTTCTGATTATTTTTTGCGTGTAAGTTATAATAGCCGTGTTACAAACGTATCGTGTATTCGCGAAAATTCCATAAGTTCACTAACGCCACAATTTTACATTCATTACTAACCATATTAACACTCCAGTTTTCATTGAAAATTGTAATTATTTATATGTTATTAAATGTTCATGAATGAAATTGTCTTTGTTTGATTTTGGTCTGAATTTATGGAAAAAAAAAAACAACCTTCCCCACCCACTTTGCTCCAAAGCCTGACCTTCGTGGCTATTAGAAGTGTTTTTAACAGGTTTTGATTTTCTACGATTTTTCACTCCTGTTACGCCATGATGCCATTGTTCTACATCCATGGCAAATGTGTTTGAGGTAACTTTGAACAAATAATCTTTACATTGATATGGGGGCGCTTCTCAGCTAAATGGAAAATATAACATCCGTCAAATATACAGCAAGGACATAGCAGAGATAACTTCAAGAATGATGCTTTCTGAAAATTTATTATATCTCCACATTTGTATCAAAATGTCAATGTTTTTGATCCTCTTTAAGTCACATGGTGAAAGTGCTATGTCAAAACAATCGCATGCGTAGTTGCAAGTCGTGGTGAAGAAAGGTTGTGAATTTATTTTGAAAGTACAAAGTTTTGTCTGCATAAAAATGTGATTTTTATAATAATTATCATAAGATAAAATAGAATGATAACGCTTAGAAAATTGTGTGATGGTCGTTACTAGCGTCTGTCAAAAAGAGTATCAGTTCAAATGAACTTCAGTGATTTTCACAGCAACTTTTCAATGGGTGAAAGAATGTTTATATTTCCTGAAAATGTAACTATATCTTGGCTTCCGGCGTTTTTTCAAATACAGAAAATCATTTAATTGATACCCAGCCGTGAGTCTGTCAAATTGTTATGTCCGTGCGCAACGAAGGATTTATCACCATATGCGACAATGCATAATGCATATTTATATAGTGAAAACGAGGCTATTGCCAACCCACGAGGTCGGAGCGACCTTTCTCGAAGAAGACAGTGGGCGTTATGGTATGTATTTGGTGTCGGTCAACATGAATTTCAGTGTAACTGCCGTGACAAGAATGTCATCCATGCAGTTACGGAATCCATGTATCGTGTATTATAGTATACAAACTGGCAACCTTTTATAATGTTCAATAAATTACTAAATGAATATGAAATAACGCTCGTAATATTCTACTACGCTCTTGCATGGAGTATTCATGACACGGAAGTAACTATTTTGACTGGAAAACGAGCATGCACAAACTTTAGACGTAACTGCCGAGCGCATTCTGAATTGTTTGAAGCAATAGACACTGAGAAAATCCCAATGAAATAGCGTAGATGAATACGTTCTAATCGTAATTATATTTATTCAACAAAATTCCAGAAAACAAGTGATCTTAGCAAACAAAGTTTACATAATGATGACGTCCGTTAGGTATTGACGGTGTTGTGTGTATACGGACATAACATTTGACTGATGTCTGTAAATAGACGAGAATCAAACATAACTGCCGATGACATTCTGCAATGTTTGAAATAATCGACAGTAAGCCCATCTCAATGAAATATCGAAGCGTAAGTAACTAATGTCACAGAATTGTACATGTTTGTCACGCATGCGAGCATTAGGGACAGGTGTAGGTGGAATTCAACATGAAGCATTAGGCAGAGGTGTAGGTGGAATTCAACATGTAAGCATTACGGAGAGGTGTAGGTGGAATTAGGTACATGTGTTCATGATGTTCATGGTAAATGAATAAAGTCACTAGTTTGTTATCATGTGTCATTATTTTCACCCACTTCCATTAATTAAAACAGTCTAAGTTCATTTTACCAATGAAATAAATTTACATACTGGTAAGATTAACTAGTGTACTGTAGCATGTATCTTAGTAAATTACACCATAATTCAGTCCAGATTTCTTAGATATTGGCTGAAAATATATAGGGTGTTTTCAACCTTGCATGATTTAAAGCAACCAATGCAATTGGTAACTATGCCATGTGTCCTAGTTACCATTTGGTCGCCATTTGCATCATGCAATGTAGTGAATAAACTCCCTATTCATTTTATACTTCCACCAAAATCTGCCTGAATTTTGTCATTTTCTTTTCCATTCTACCTACATGCCACAGTACACGTTAGTAATCATTAAAGACTATTTAATTTTGTTTTCTAGGTATCGCTCATTGCTTATATTATTGAAAACCGTGGACTACATACATACTTTTATATCTAAACAGTTTATATTTTTATTGTGTTTATTGTGTTATTTGTGATCATTTGGGAAAGTGTATTGGATGTGATTTGGAGAAGTATTACAAGTACTCGGACAATTTTGAGGCTTGTGTGGTAGTGTTGGAACGTGTTGTGGGAAAGTGGTTGTGTACTGAATTTTTATTGTGTTATTTGTGTGTCATTTGGGAAAGTGAATTGGATGTGATTTGGAGACGTATTACAAGTACTCGGACAATTGTGAGGCTCTGTGTGGTAGCGTTGGATTGTGTTGTGCGAAACTGGTTGTGTACTAAAGAGAACATAAACACATCTTCAGAATCACTTGGTTGAAGGTGAAGTGTTGTTTTATTTCATTGCTTAACTAGTATAATAGTAATGTTCCTGTTGTATGATTGGATATATTATTGTAACACATGCAGCAGTCATTGGTCAATAGTCACAAAAGTTGTTCACTCTTTTCTTAACCCTTTACTCCATTAATACGCATTTTAACGCATCTAGAGCAGACGACTTTAGAAAACACTGTGACAAAAGAAGAAACTGCTCAAGCAATTTCTCCTGTTGTACTGTCATTGGTCGTAATTAACTATAATCGTCTGCTGATGCTTTCAATTTGGACCTGTCACAGAATTCCGTATGGGGTAATGTGTTAAACAATTTTAATCAAATTTTTAAACATTTAAGGGCATAATATTTTAGTCAGACAGATGTAAAGTGTGAAATGAATTTGTATATGTAAGCGCTTTCCTCCATGTAACAAATCTACAGCAGACAACTGATATAACTGAAATACCCTTAAAAGCGGTGTTAAAACTCATTCATTCATAATCTGTCCCTGAAATTACATAGTTTGTCTTATTTAGCCAATTCAGTCCATAGTTTCAATCTGATTGTTTCAAACATGTACAACACATTTATATAAATGAAAAATCAAGCTCTATAGTAAATGAGTAAAATCAGCCAGTATGTCTAGAGTTATCTGACCCTAATTGTCAAAAAACATATTTCGCCCCATTCAGGTGATGAAATCCTTAATTCCTTTGATTCTTTATTAAGAATGAATAAATGAATGGGTTTTAACACCGTTTTCAACAGTATTTCAGTTATATCATGGCGATCAGTGCACCTATCCATGTATCCTGGTATTACGTCGCCAGTACCACACACCATTCTTTCTAAGCCAGTTAAGCAATGTCCAGTGGTGAGAGACGAATGAATCTGGTTACAATGACTTTCATTAAACGTCGGAAAGAATGTTGACCTAGCCGTGGTTTGAACCAGCAACCCCTGTACTTGAATTCAGGAACGCTACCGACTGAGCTAAATTTGAAAACCCATTTTGTGCTATTATATTTGATTCTTCAAATGTAGAGTTTCTAAGCAATTTATTTTGCTTTAAGTGATTTCATAGTAAAGTGCATGTTTTGTTTTATTGTATTTCCAGAAGAATGCCTAAGTTGAAGAGGAAGTCAGGTACTCAGAGGAGTTCATCCAATCGGTTGGGAATGACGTTCAGGAGAGTGGCCAGAGATGAGATCCTTGATGGTGGTGTTCCAGGCAGCAGTCTTGTACATCCTGCGGAATCTGGTTTGGGCGCTGATAAACAGATGGAGGTCAAAGCCCACCTCTATAAGCCTTTTCGGCCATCTGTCTTGGGCGCTGATAAACAGATGGAGGTCAAAGCCCACCTCTTTAAGCCCTCTGGGCCATCTGTTCTATATACTTCGCTTGATTGTTTGCCATGTAGTTCTGCTGAAAGTTTGCTTGAGAACAAACCACATATATTACCTGAATGTATGCTTGATAATGCTCATGGATCTCCGATTGATACTGAATACACACATCATACTGTACAGCAACCAAGATTTGACTCAATTTCTTTTGATCAGATTAAACCAACTGAACAGTCAACTGATTTCATGTTCATAGCTACACCCATTACAATGAATCCGTTTGGTTCAAAGAATTTCATTCGTGGATCGTTTCACCAAGGAGATGATATATTTAGTCCACAATCACGTGGTAGTCAGTGTGTCGCCATTTCTTTGTGTGCTCTGATATATGGACAGAATACAGTGATGGATTCACAGGCAATGCTTGACAATGTGCTTATTGAAGGTGATACTTTGTACAAGAAGATTATTTCTGAATTGCATGGGAAAGGAATGTTGCAAAGCAACCTGTTAAGTTTTGAAGAAATCCCATCCGAGGTCAATGTCTTTAATACAAATCTATATGTTTTGAAATCTGATGTTATATCTGGTATAGCTGTTCAACAATGCGAGACTTCCAATTTGCCCACTCTTCATCAGTCACTGTATTTAGCATTACAGATATCAAATCAAATGCTAGTTATAATAAGAGGCCTATGCTCCGCAGTATATATAACCACTGAGCAGTATCACTTTTTTGATTCACATTCACATGGACAAGATGGCTTATCTGCACCTGATGGTACATCCATTTTTTTGTCCTTTGATTGCTTGGAAGATTTGGTTGCATACATGTATGTATTTTATGGAACCATGAACATTGACATGTGTACACAGTTTGATATATTGCCGTTGCATTTCACAATGATGGATTCTGGTGTACATACACACAATGAAGGTCTTTGCCCTACAGTCGTATCTGATTGGAAAACAGTATCATGCAAGAAATACAGAAGGAATGGTAGTCACAGTCCGGATATTTCTGCAGATCAAACAAATCTCTTAGATAATTACTTCCAAGACCAAGAAAGTAAGGCCTTAAGAAAACATACTTCTGATATTGACAGGCATTCAAGCAAAGACAAAAGGTCTTACATGAAAACCTACATGAGAAAACGAAGACAAGATCCTTTAATTAGAGCAAAAGAAAAGAATCTCGAGCTAAAGAGTAAACGGAAAGCCAGAAAAGATCCTTTAATTAGAACAAAAGAAAAGAATCAAGAGCTAGAGAGTAAACGGAAAGCCAGAAAAGATCCTATTGTAAAGTCAGCAGAAAAAACGAAGAGACAGGAACTACGTCAAGATCCTTTAATTAGAGCAAAAGAAAAGAATCAAGAGCTAGAGAGTAAACGAAAAGCCAGAAAAGATCCTTTAATTAGAACAAAAGAAAAGAATCAAGAGCTAGAGAGTAAACGGAAAGCCAGAAAAGATCCTTTAATTAGAACAAAAGAAAAGAATCAAGAGCTAGAGAGTAAACGGAAAGCCAGAAAAGATCCTATTGTAAAGTCAGCAGAAAAAACGAAGAGACAGAAACTACGTCAAGATCCTTTAATTAGAGCAAAAGAAAAGAATCAAGAGCTAGAGAGTAAACGGAAAGCCAGAAAAGATCCTATTGTAAAGTCAGCAGAAAAAACGAAGAGACAGGAACTACGTCAAGATCCTTTAATTAGAGCAAAAGAAAAGAATCAAGAGCTAGAGAGTAAACGGAAAGCCAGAAAAGATCCTATTGTAAAGTCAGCAGAAAAAATGAAGAGACGAATATTGCGCGAAGATCCTCTAAAAAGGAATCATGAAGCTGAACTTGAATTGAAATCGAAAGAAAAGAAACGAAATAATGCATACTACAAAGCTATTGCATGTGAGAAAAAGCGTTTATCTAGGTCTTTTATATCTTTTACAATACAGGAAAAGTCCAGAGAGAATCAGTCTTTACGAGAAAAGCGAAAAAAGGCAGATTTTCAAGCAAATGAAAAGAATTTGCGAGAAGCAAGAAAATATGGTTCTGAACTAAATGAATGTATTTCGAAATTCAAACAAACCATTTCCACTGGACCTGTCTATGTCTGCACCTGTTGTCACCAGACATGGTTTAAACATTCTGTAGAATCTGCAAGCACAGTTGCTAACCATCTTGATCGATCATTTGTACAGCAGCATTTCACAAAATACTTATCTGTGGATGATAAAGAGTGGATATGTAAAAGCTGTTCTAACAACTTAAAGAAAAATAAAACCCCAAGTCTTTCAGTTGCCAACAAAAACACATTTCCAATTAAGCCTAAAGAACTTGAGTTACATCAGTTAGAAGAGAGGCTTGTTGCATTAAGAATTCCATTCATGCAAATTAGAGAACTTCCTAGAGGTGGGCAGCTATCTGTGAAAGGAAATGTTGTTAATGTGCCAGTTGATATCCAGCCTGTCATTGAAAGTTTACCTCGAGCTTTTGATACACAAGTAACTGTGCCAGTGAGACTAAAAAAGAAACTTTCATACAAGAAGTGTGACTTTACTGAAAATGTACGTCCATTACAAGTTGTCAGCGCTCTTCATTGGTTGATGAACCATAGTGACTTGTACAAAAATTCTGGTATCCATATTGATGAAAACTGGTTGCAAAACACAACTGAAAATTGCTCAGAAACAGTGCAAGAGTTTTTTGGAAGAACTAATATGGACGAATTCCCTCCTACAGATGATGTTAATCAAACAACAGAAAACGTAACGAGCAAAAACGAAAATGACTATGAATCTGATCATTTTAGTGAAATTGATGAAAATGAAAAAGTTGTTGGTAATAGTGATACAATTATTGACTCGGCTGATCCAACGACTGACACTATTTACACATTTGCACCTGGCGAAGGACAAATACCCATAAGCTTATATCAAGATACCAATGCTGAGTATTTATCATTTCCATCAATATTTTGTGGTCAAAAGAGACCTGAAAATGAAGACAGATCTGTTCCTGTTCATTATAGTGACATATGCAAAATGGAACTTCGCCATGTTGACAGAAGGGTGGCATCAAATGTTCCAAATGTTTTCTTCAAAATGAAAAAACTGCAACTGAAACAAGTTTCAGACAAAGTGCATCTAGCTTTAAGAAGATGTAAAACAGAAGGCAAAAAACTTACAGTATCACAGGTTTTAAGGCCAGAATGTCGGGAAAACTTAGTAAATCTTGATGAAGGCTTTTATATTTTTCAAACTTTGAGGAGTTCGCCACCATACTTGGAAGCTCGGAAGAAAGATGTTTTTGCTATGATACGCCAATTAGGTTTGCCTACATGGTTTACTTCGTTGTCCTCTGCAGATACACGATGGGTTGATTTGCTGAAGATTTTAGCAAAACTTAATAGCGGTAAAACTCTTAATGATGACGATGTTGCGAAAATGACTTGGGCTGACAAAACCAAGCTTGTTCAAACTGATCCAGTGACATGTGTTAGATACTTTGACCACCGTGTACAGGAGTTCATAGGAACTGTACTTAAAAGCAATCATGAACCTTTGGGAAAAGTCAAAGATTACTTTTACCGTGTTGAATTCCAACAGAGAGGGTCTCCACATATTCACATGCTTCTTTGGATTGAAGATGCTCCACAATATGAAACACACACAGATGAAGAAGTGGTATCATTCATTGATCAGTATGTTTCGTGTTCAAACATTGATGACCCACTTGTTGACTTTCAAGTACACAAACATTCACGATCGTGCAGAAAAAAGGAAAAAGCAATTTGTAGATTTGGATTTCCAATTCCACCAATGAAAAAAACAGTTATTCTGGAACCACTTATTGCAGATCAAGCTGACACCAAAAAGTACAAAGAACTGTTTCTTTCAATCCAACAAAAGTTGAATGAGATAAAAGAATATGATTTATCGTTTGAGCAATTCTTAAAACAACTGAACACAGATGACGAAGATTATCTTAAAGCTGTTCAAAGTTCATTAGATGGACCAAAAGTGTTTTTGAAAAGGAATCTTTCTGAGGTGAGAATAAATGCCTACATGAAACCCATTCTGAGAGCTTGGGGAGCCAATCATGATCTTCAGTTTGTTTTGGATCCGTATGGATGTGCTGTATACATAGTATCATACATCAGTAAAGCCCAAAGAGGAATGAGCATCCTTATGAATGAAGCATGTAAAGAAGCAAGAAAAGGAAATATGGATTTAAAGAAGCAAGTAAGACATATTGGTAACAAATTTTTGAATAGTGTTGAAATTAGTGCACAGGAAGCATGCTACCTTGTTTTACAACTTCCAATGACCAAAGCTACAAGAGATGTAGTATTCATAAACACTTCACCACCTGACAAACGTACATTCCTTTTGAAATCAAGGGAAGCGTTGGAAAAAATGGCTGAAAATTCAACAGAAATCGAGGCAGACAATATAATTAAAAGGTATTCAAAAAGGCCAAAGCAACTTGAACATTGGTGTCTTGCTGATTATGTATCGCAACTTGAAATCATATATCCAGCATCTGATGACATGTTTCATGAAGAAAATGAGCATAATGATGATGAAAGAAATGAGCCTGAAGAAATTCATCCAGACATGTTAGTTGAGGAAGGAATACAAATCACGTTGAAAAGTGGCATCAGAATTAAATCCAGAAAAAAACCTAAAGTATTACGTTATGTTCGTTATTCAATAAAAGTGGATCCAGAAAACTATTACAGAGAAAAACTGTTATTATTTCATCCATGGCGTAATGAGAGTGAAGATGTTTTAGGTGCACATAATTCTTATGAAGATCATTACTTTGCTTTGAAGAATTTCATAGACTTTAAAATCAAAGAATATGAGAAAAATGTTGATCAGTTAAATGAGGCAATGAAAAGGGCTGTTGATGACTTGAACTTCGATGAAATAGCACCAAGCAATGAGCAAAGAGAATCCGATGATCTGCAGACAGGTTCAGTGGCAAGTGAGCAGTTTGTTTATTTTGATCCAGATCGTCCAGAAGTACAACGTCAGTATGACTTAGGAAATGATATTGGTAGTTCAGTAGCACTGGTAAATATTACTGTTAATACAAAAAGAATGTCTGATGCAAATTATAGATCCCTTGTACATTCGCTAAATAGAAAGCAACACGAGTTCTTCCAGCATGTTCTGCAAAGTGTCAAACAAAACCTGGAGCCGTTGCATGTATTTCTATCTGGTGGTGCAGGTGTTGGAAAATCAGTAGTTGTCTCGGCTTTACATGAAGCATTGTTGCGACATTTGTCTACTTCGGCAGGTGACAATCCTGATGTATGCAAAGTACTTTTGTGTGCACCTACTGGAAAAGCTGCTTTTCACATAAGTGGCATGACTATCCACTCAGCATTTCGTATCCCTGCTAGTCAAGGCTACTGCATCAAACCATTAGATAGTGACACACTTAACACCTTGCGAACCATATACAGAGATCTCGCTGTTGTAATGATTGACGAAGTTTCAATGGTTGGACACAACATGCTGATGCTAATCAATCACAGGCTTCAACAAATTAAAGGTTCAACTTTATTTTTTGGCGGTGTTCACATGATTCTGATTGGCGACTTGTTTCAATTGAAGCCTGTTATGGATGGATGGATTTTTGAAAACTTAAAAAACAACTTTGGTCCTCTTGCAACAAATTTGTGGCAGGAATTATTTGCAATGCATGAACTTGACGAAATCATGAGACAAAAAGATGACAAGGAATTTGCAGAGATTTTGAATAGATTACGTGAAGGAAAGCATCAACAAAGCGATATAGAAGTTCTTAAAAAACGTGAAATAAAAACAACAAATCCAAATTATCCAAAGAATGCTATTCACCTTTTCAGCACAAATGCCAGCGTGGATTCATTTAACAAGGAAGCATTCCAATTATCACCTAGTATAAAAACTGTCACAACAGCTTTGGATACTGTAATAGGAGATGATACTAAATCTGTAAAAGAGCAACTGATTTCTAGGTTGCCAAATGATGCCTCAAAAACGGCTGGTTTGCAAAAGAAACTAGGTATAGCTGTTGGAATGACATATGATCTATGTGCAAATGTTGATGTTAATGATGGATTAGCCAATGGTTCAAGTTGTTGTATTAAATTCATAGAAAGCAAACAACAAAATACAAATAGACCAAGTATTGTTTGGGTAAAATTCTATGACCAAAATGTAGGTTCTGAATGGCGTGCTAAATACAAACATTTATATCATATTGGTATTGATCCTTCTTGGACACCCATTTTTGATATCAAAAGAAACTTCGTTTACTTTAGAAAGACATTTCTGAGGATTCAGTTCCCACTTCGCCAATCTGCAGCCAAAACCATACATAAATCACAGGGTGACACTTTAAATGAAGTTGTTATTGACATGTCTGGTACACGAATCTTTTCTCATGCACACTACGTTGCCATTAGCAGAGCAAAAACACTACAGGGTCTCAATATTTTGAATCTAAATGAAACAAAGATATCAGTGTCTGAAAAAGTCAAACAAGAATTGACTAGGTTACGAAATGAACAAGTTCTTGCTTTGTGTTATATTCCACTCTATCAAATTCAAGACACTCTGGCAAAACTTGTGTTTTTGAATACTCGATCTTTGAAAAGTCATAAAGATGACATTTTCCAGGAACCAAATGTTCAAGATGCAAACATGATTTGTCTTGTTGAAACATGGCTTACTGCTGAAGATGAAATGCATACTTTGAATGTACCAGGATATCAGCTATTCAGAGCAGACGGTTACCAAAGTGAGAACACAAGACCTCTCCGGGGTATTGCATTGTATTTTAAAGAAGGTATCCCTGTTGTTCAAAACAAAACACTCATTCAACAAGATTTTGAAATTGTTCTGACAGAACTTTTGTTTGACATGAGAAGAGTAATTGTTGTTACATTGTACAGGTCTCCTTCATGTTCAATAAGTTCCTTGAAAAAACACTTACTCGAGTTTGTGTCACCAGTCACATACAATACAGAATTTGTAATTCAAGGTGACTTCAATTCTGATATCTTACAAGAACATACAGTCAGTGCCTTCATTGAAGAACAATTTCATTGCAAGCAAGTTGTTCAGAAAGCTACTCATGATTCAGGATCGCTTATTGATCATGTTTACTCAAACATTGAATCCATCAAAAATGAAGTGATAGAGTGTGTTTGGTCAGATCATGCCTTAGTTTATTCTGCAATAGCTCATTAAAGACTCATTCATCAAGACTCATTCATCACAGATTGTATCTACAAAATTGACAATAAATAGCTTATGATTTTAAAAAACAATATCAATTTCATGTAGTAGTACTCTATAATTCAACCCACCTGTGTAAAATTATTCCTACTGACTGCATAATGAATGCAGTCAGTAGGAATAAGGCGGTTTATGTCGGAAATGGGTTGACCGCCACTTTTCAGTATATATGTAATCAAACTTGGTAAGGAGACCTATTAAGAGACCTCCTAGTGCACTATATTCATCACCATTTCATTCCCCAATGTATTGTTTTAAATTACAACACTACTGTATTAAAAGACCACCTATGTTAATAATATTACTCTTCTATTGACAGATCTCTTCATAAACTTGGTCTCTGAACACAGGTTTTTACTGCACTTTAATTGCTAACTGACCACATCAATGCATTTGTTATTATGAACTTTTGTGTATTAAGAAGATTTTGTTTTAATTATTACAGTTTGTTATTCATATTTTTTTTTATGCCACCACCACCAAATGGTGAGGATGCATATAGTATTAGACATGTCCATCCATGATTGTTCGTCCTGAACATTTTGTGTGTTTATCTCTTCCCACAGTTTTCAACCGATTTTTTCAAAACTTTACAGGATGCTTAACCATCAAGATGTACATATCACTTCACCAACAAAATCAACTTTGTGTTAGCAAAGTTAAGGCCCCTTTTTCTTAAGATTTGTGCGGATTGTATTTAATGGGGGCATTTACTTCCCATGGACAAATTCCACTTTAAACTGTATCCTGCATAATTGGATGTTTCTGATGTTAGAAATGAAGGTTATTGTTATAAAGATCATCATCCCATAACTACCATTTCTCAAACAGTTTTGAATCGGTTGTTCCCAAACTTCATATACACACAACAACTGATGACCTTATGTCCCTCTATATCACCCATTGTTATTTAACAAATTATGGCCCTTTCACTTTAAGCGAGGGTATTTATCACCTTCAGTGATAGTTCTAGTTTTATATTAGATATTCTACTGTACCCTAGGGTTAAATTATATATTATCAGAGCAATATCATCAGCAATTAATAATATGCCAAATAAGATTGTTTTGAACTTTTCTATTAATACGTGGTCACGATTCATAAATATGGAAATTATGTAGAACAGTTTAAATAAATCTGTGACTTTCAAAAAAAGAACAGTGGCAAAAAAACAATAACGTGGCTCCAGTGTAAATGGAGTTTCTACGATAGAATTTGCAGCAACTCTGCAGTTCACGGTGAGAAGATTCTAGGCCCATTATCCATATTTTATCTCGATGTACATGGAAGATGAGCCTGGCATTGGCATGTTCACGCCTTTTAGGCGCCATATAACCTTTTCATGTATTGGTGCGCCTTAAAACCGCAATTCAATTCAATTAAACACAAGTCAAGATTATCTTCTGTCACTTTAAATACATCAGCTGTTATCAACGTTTTATGATTAATATAATGATAAAACATGATTAATTACATCAATAACATACTTTGTATACTAGGTAGTATTATTAGTATTATTTGTTAGCTTGTTCAAATGTTAGCTTTACTTGTATTATCATTTTCCTGTATAATGACACCAAGTTTGGCGAAGATAACGTGAAAGACTGTAATATGAAGATAGCGATATGGTCAGATTACAAGCACCTGGTCTGTGAACACTTGATTACAATCCCATGCACTTGTAATAGAAAAGGATTCTTCACATCAAACATTAAAGCAATGGTAATATATCGTTTTAGATGGTAACGGCAGTCAAAAAAGAACATAGTTTTACAACATCTTTGTCACTTAAGCTTTCTTTGAGAGAACAGTTTTGCCATTAAATGAAAACGAGAAAAAAGGTCCTATAGAAACCACAGCACCCAAACACAATGACATCGTACACTCGCACTGTACTACAAAGAGTAAATTAAATATACAGTGAAAAGGACAGTCCACAACACAAATAGTGGTGAAGACGGTTATCGACTTGAAACGGTCAGCAGCCAGATAACAGTTTCGACATAACAGCTGTGACGTTAAATTACATTTCTCAGCATAAAAGCTTGGAAATAACAGCTTTGGTTTTACATGACATTTCTCAACAAGAACAGCTTTGCCAAAGTCAACATTGGTTCTTGATGAACATATAATGATCACACGTATCCTCAACTGCAACAGGCAATATCAGGATGTAAACATTTAAGAAGTCTATCCACAAACAGAATACATTGATTTCAGTTAGTTTCAGAACTGTGGTAATTGTTTACACATGAAGATAGAATATACTCAAATCAATGCAAGGACATATTAATGTTTTGTTCCAGAATTACTGAAGCATCATCGGTAGTGCATACAACTTCAAGCGTGATAAGCTTCCAAAGGTGCACAACAACAATTATGCTGTAATACCTATTGCTTTCATGTATTTATACAAAATGATTTATTCCAAATTGCAACAGACTATGCACCAGCATTTCCATATTGAAAAAAGTCATTCTGCAAACACAATTGAATTCATATCGTTGAAGACCATATATAACCCAACCTCATCATGGAAGGAAACATCTAGTGTTGTGTTCCAGTATAAGTGAAGAAGTGTCATAATTGAAAGTGCATATATATTCCAAGTGTGAACATTCCAGGATCGCAAAAATTATTCTGTGCCATAAACGCTTACAGAAATAACCTCAACCAAACCTATAGAGAACTGGACGATAACTGGACATCCAACAAATGAAAAGGAACTTTTAACCACTTCTACAAAGATGATCTGAAAAGTATAGAAATAGAAACATATATATACATGCAATTACAGTTTTTTCCATCAATTCAATGTTTGTGATATAGACAAAAAAAACTAACAGTTTACATAAAAATGGAACAGTTCAAATCGATGAAATCTCAGAAATAGTTTTATTTTATGTACACTTCCATAATCCCCGGGTGTGGTTGCCCACCCCATTCATTTTTTATCATGCTCATTCAACGTCTTTATCATGACAGCCCTTAGGATGACACCGCGTATGCAAATCTGAAAATGTGGATCCATCATAAATGGAGTATGTTCTATAGAATTTGCACCAACTCTGCAGTTCTGAAGGTAATAAAGTTCTAGGCCCATCTACATATTTTACCTTGATGTAAATTGAGAATGAGCCTGGCACGTTCATTCATATTAGGCACCATACAACCTTTCATGTCTTGGTGCATCTTAAAACCCAATTCAGTTCAATTCAGTTCAATCCATGTACACTTGAATAAAAACATGGTCATCGTGTCATTTATAATACTGTGGTTATTCGTTTTTGTTTTGTTTCATCATATTTATTTTTTTAAATTGAAGTTGTGCATGTCTAAAGCAATATACATGCCTGTGTTATTTTTCATACTGATTCACATTTTTTTTGGCATTTTGTTTTGCCAAAGCACAGAACATAATGGATAGC
>JAWPHD010019612.1:0-34995 GCA_037043455.1 Cyrtodaria siliqua | reverse complement strand
AAGAACTGAATATATATGTGTAAGAACTGAATATATATGCGTAAGAACTGAATATATTAGTAAGGACTGAATATATATGAGTAAGAACGGAATTTATATTTGTAAGAACTGAATATATATGTGTAAGAACTGAATAAATATGTGTAAGAACTGACTATATATTTGTAAGAACTGAATATATATGTGTAAGAACTTAATATATATGTGTAAGAACGGAATATATATGTGTAAGAACTGAATATATATGCGTAAGAACGGAATATTTATGCGTAAGAACGGAATATATATGCGTAAGAACGGAATATATATGCGTAAGAACTGAATATATATGTGTAAGGACTGAAAATATATGTGTAAGAACGGAATATATATGTGTAAGAACTGAATATATATGTGTAAGAACTGAATATATATGTGTAACAACAGAATATATATGTGTAAGAACTGAATATATATGTGTAAGAACTGAATATATATGCGTAACAACTGAATATATGTGTGTAAGAACTGAATATATATGCGTAAGAACTGAATATATTAGTAAGGACTGAATACATATGAGTAAGAACGGAATTTATATTTGTAAGAACTGAATATATATGTGTAAGAACTGAATATATATGTGTAAAAACTGACTATATATTTGTAAGAACTGAATATATATGTGTAAGAACTTAATATATATGTGTAAGAACGGAATATATATGTGTAAGAACTGAATATATATGCGTAAGAACGGAATATTTATGCGTAAAAACGGAATATATATGCGTAAGAACGGAATATATGCGTAAGAACTGAATATATATGTGTAAGAACTGAATATATATGTGTAAGAACTGAATATATGTGTAAGAACTGAATATATATGCGTAAGAACGGAAAATATATGTGTAAGAACTGAATATATATGTATAAGAACTGAATATATATGTGTAAGAACTGAATATATATGTGTAAGAACTGAATATATATGTGTAAGAACTGAATATATATGCGTAAGAACGGAATATATATGTTTAAGAACTGAATATATATGCGAAAGAACTGAATATATATGGGTAAGAACTGAATATATATGTGTAAGAACTGAATATATATGTGTAAGAACTGAATATATATTTGTAAGAACTGAGTATATATGCGTAAGAACTGAATATATGCGTAAAAACGGAATATATATGCGTTAGAACGGAATATATATGCGTAAGAACGGAATATATATGGGTAAGAACTGAATATATACGTGTAAGAACTGAATATATATGTATAAGAACTGAATATATATGTGTAAGAACTGAATATATATGTGTAAGAACTGAATATATATGTGTAAGAACTGAATATATATGCGTAAGAACGGAATATATATGTTTAAGAACTGAATATATATGCGAAAGAACTGAATATATATGGGTAAGAACTGAATATATATGTGTAAGAACTGAATATATATGTGTAAGAACTGAATATATATGTGTAATAACGGAATATATATGCGTAAGAACGGAATACATATGTGTAAGAACTGAATATATATGTGTAATAACGGAATATAAATGCGTAAGAACTGAATATATATGAGTAAGAACTGAATATATATGTGTAAGAACTGAATATATGTGTAAGTACTGAATATATATGCGTAAGAACGGAATATATATGTATAAGAACTGAATATATATGTGTAAGAACTGAATATATATGTGTAAGAACTGAAAATATATGCGTAAGAACTGAATATATGCGTAAGAACGGAATATATATGCGTAAGAATGGAATATATATGTGTAAGAACTGAATATATATGTATAAGAACTGAATATATATGTGTAAGAACTGAATATATATGCGTAAGAACGGAATATATATGTTTAAGAACTGAATATATATGCGTAAGAACTGAATATATATGTGTAAGAACTGAATATATATGCGTAAGAACTGAATATATGCGTAAGAACGGAATATATATTCGTAAGAATGGAATATATATGTTTAAGAACTGAATATATATGTATAAGAACTGAATATATATGTGTAAGAACTGAATATATATGCGTTAGAACGGAATATATATGTTTAAGAACTGAATATATATGCGTAAGAACTGAATATATATGTGTAAGAACTGAATATATATGCGTAAGAACTGAATATATGCGTAAGAACAGAATATATATGCTCAAGAACGAATATATATTTGTAAGAACTGAATATATATGTGTAAGAAATGAATATATATGTGTAAGAACTGAATATATATGTGTAAGAACTGAGTATATATGCGTAAGAACTGAATATATGCGTAAAAACGGAATATATATGCGTTAGAACGGAATATATATGCGTAAGAACGGAATATATATGGGTAAGAACTGAATATATACGTGTAAGAACTGAATATATATGTGTAAGAACTGAATATATATGTGTAAGAACTGAATATATATGTGTAAGAGCGGAATATATATGCGTAAGAACGGAATATATATGAGTAAGAACTTAATATATATGTGTAAGAACGGAATATATATGTGTAAGAACTGAATATATATGTGTAAGAACCGAATATATATGCGTAAGAACTGAATATATATGTGTAAGAACTGAATATATATGTGTAAGAAATGAATATATGTGTAAGAACTGAATATATATGTGTAAGAACTGAATATATATGCGTAAGAATGGAATATATATATATAAGAACTGAATATATATGTGTAAGAACTGAATATATATGTGTAAGAACTGAATATATATGTGTACGAACTGAATATATATGTGTAAGAACTGAATATATATGCGTAAGAACGGAATATATATGCGTAAGAACTAAATTTATATGTGTAAGAACTGAATATATATGCGTATGAACGGAATATATATGTGTAAGAACTGAATATATATGTATAAGAACTGAATATATATGTGTAAGAACTGAATATATATGTGTAAGAACTGAATATATATGTGTAAGAACTGAATATATATGTGTAAGAACTGAATATATATGCGTAAGAACGGAATATATATGTTTAAGAACTGAATATATATGCGAAAGAACTGAATATATATGGGTAAGAACTGAATATATATGTGTAAGAACTGAATATATATGTGTAAGAACTGAATATACATGTG
Organism: Cyrtodaria siliqua; assembly: GCA_037043455.1. Lineage (NCBI taxonomy): Eukaryota > Metazoa > Mollusca > Bivalvia > Adapedonta > Hiatellidae > Cyrtodaria > Cyrtodaria siliqua. Next base: position 31,848 of record JAWPHD010019612.1, on the reverse strand, counting down.
TAATAACGGAATATATATGCGTAAGAACGGAATATATATGAGTAAGAACTGAATATATATGTGTAAGAACTGAATATATGTGTAAGTACTGAATATATATGCGTAAGAACGGAATATATATGTATAAGAACTGAATATATATGTGTAAGAACTGAATATATATGTGTAAGAACTGAATATATATGTGTAAGAACTGAATATATATGCGTAAGAACGGAATATATATGCGTAAGAACTAAATTTATATGTGTAAGAACTGAATATATATGCGTATGAACGGAATATATATGTGTAAGAACTGAATATATATGTATAAGAACTGAATATATATGTGTAAGAACTGAATATATATGTGTAAGAACTGAATATATATGTGTAAGAACTGAATATATATGTGTAAGAACTGAATATATATGCGTAAGAACGGAATATATATGTTTAAGAACTGAATATATATGCGAAAGAACTGAATATATATGGGTAAGAACTGAATATATATGTGTAAGAACTGAATATATATGTGTAAGAACTGAATATATATGTGTAATAACGGAATATATATGCGTAAGAACGGAATATATATGAGTAAGAACTGAATATATATGTGTAAGAACTGAATATATGTTTAAGTACTGAATATATATGCGTAAGAACGGAATATATATGTATAAGAACTGAATATATATGTGTAAGAACTGAATATATATGTGTAAGAACTGAAAATATATGCGTAAGAACTGAATATATGCGTAAGAACGGAATATATATGCGTGAGAATGGAATATATATGTGTAAGAACTGAAAATATATGTGTAAGAACTGAATATATATGTGTAAGAACTGAATATATATGCGTAAGAACGGAATATATATGTTTAAGAACTGAATATATATGCGTAAGAAATGAATATATATGTGTAAGAACTGAATATATATGCGTAAGAACTGAATATATGCGTAAGAACTGAATATATATGCGCAAGAACGAATATATATTTGTAAGAACTGAATATATATGTGTAAGAACTGAATATATATGTGTAAGAACTGAATATATATGTGTAAGAACTGAATATACATGTGTAAGAACTCAGTATATATGCGTAAGAACTAAATATATGCGTAAAAACGGATAATATATGCGTTAGAACGGAATATATATGCGTAAGAACGGAATATATATGGGTAAGAACTGAATATATACGTGTAAGAACTGAATATATATGTGTAAGAACTGAATATATATGTGTAAGAACTGAATATATATGTGTAAGAGCGGAATATATATGCGTAAGAACGGAATATATATGAGTAAGAACTGAATATATATGTTTAAGAACGGAATATGAATATATATGTGTAAGAGCGGAATATATATGCGTAAGAACGGAATATATATGAGTAAGAACTGAATATATATGTTTAAGAACGGAATATATATGTGTAAGAACTGAATATATATGTGTAAGAACCGAATATATATGTGTCAGAACTAAATGTATATGCGTAAGAACTGAAAATATATGCGTAAGAACTGAATATATATGCGTAAGAACGGAATATATATGCGTAAGAACTGAATATATATGTGTAAGAACTGAATATATATGTGTAAGAAATGAATATATGTGTAAGAACTGAATATATATGTGTAAGAAACTGAATATATATGCGTATGAACGGAATATATATGTATAAGAACTGAATATATATGTGTAAGAACTGAAATATATATGTGTAACGAACGTAATATATATGTGTAAGAACTGAATATATATGTGTAAGAACTGAATATATATGTGTAAGAACTGAATATATATGCGTAAGAACGGAATATATATGCGTAAGAACTAAATTTATATGTGTAAGAACTGCAAATATATGCGTAAGAACTGAATATATGCATAAGAACGGAATATATATGGTTAAGAACTGAATATATACGTGTAAGAACTGAATATATATGTGTAAGAACTGAATATATATGTGTAAGAAGTGAATATATATGTGTAAGAACGTAATATATATGCGTAAGAACGGAATAGATATGAGTAAGAACTGAATATATATGTGTAAGAACTGAAATATATGTGTAAGAACTGAATATATATGTGTAAGAACGGAATATATATGTGTAAACTGAATATATATGTATAAGAACTTAATATATATGTGTAAGAACTGAATATATATGCGTAAGAACTAAATACATGCGTAAGAACTGAATATATATGCGTGAGAACGGAATATATATTTGTCAGAACGGAATATATATGTGTAGAAACTGAATATATATGTATAAGAACTGAATATATATGCGTAAGAACTGAATATATATGCGTAAGAACTGAATATATATGTGTAAGAACTGAATATATATGTGTAAGAACTGAATATATATGCGTAAGAACGGAATATATATGCCTAAGAAATGAATATATATGCGTAAGAACTGAATATATATGCGTAAGAATGGAATATATATGCGTAAGAACGGAATATAAATGCGTAAGAACGGAATATATATGCTTAAGAACGGAATATATATGTGTAAGAACTGAATATATATGCGTAAGAACGGAATATATATGCGTAAGAACGGAATGTGTATGCGTAAGAACTGAATATATATGCGTATATGCGTAAGAACTGAATATATATGTGTATTAACTGAATATATATGCGTAAGAACTGAATATATGCGTAAGAACTGAATATATATGCGTAAGAACGGAATATATATTTGTAATAACTGAATATATATGTGTAAGAACTGAATATATATGTGTAAGAACTGAATATATATGTGTAAGAGCGGAATATATATGCGTAAGAACGGAATATATATGAGTAAGAACTGAATATATATGCGTAACAACTGAATATATATGTGTAAGAACTGAATATATATGTGTAAGACCTGAATATATATGCATAAGAACTGAATATATTAGTAAGGACTGAATATATATGAGTAAGAACGGAATTTATATTTGTAAGAACTGAATATATATGTGTAAGAACTAAATATATATGTGTAAGAACGGAGTATATATGCGTAAGAACTGAATATATGCGTAAGAACTGAATATATGCGTAAAAACGAAATATATAAGCGTAAGAACGGAATATATATGCGTAAGATTGGAATATATATGGGTAAGAACTGAATATATACGTGTAAGAACTGAGTATATATGTGTAAGAACTGAATATATATGTGTAAGAACTGAATATATATGTGTAAGAACTGTATATATATGCGTAAGAACTGAATATATGCGTAAGAACTGAATATATATGCGTAAGAACGGAATATATATTTGTAAGAACTGAAAATATATGTGTAAGAAGTGAATATATATGTCTAAGAACTGAATATATATGTGTAAGAACTGAATATATATGTGTAAGAAGTGAATATATATGTGTAAGAACAGAATATATATGCGTAAGAACGAAAGATATATGCATAAGAACTGAAAATATTTGTGTAAGAACTGAATAAATATGCGTAAGTACTGAATATATATGCGTAAGAACTGAATATATATGCGTAAGAACTGAATATATATGTTTAAGAACTGAATATATATGCGTAAAAACTGAAAATCAATGCGTAAGAACTGAATATATTCGTAAGAACTGAATATATATGCGTAAGAACTGAATATATATGTGTAAGATCTGAATATATATGTGTAAGAACTGTATATATATGCGTAAGAACTGAATATATGCGTAAGAACTGAATATATATGCGTAAGAACGGAATATATATTTGTAAGAACTGAATACATATGTGTAAGAACGGAATATATATGTGTAAGAACTGAATATATATGTGTAAGAACTGAATATATATGTGTAAGAACTGAATATATATGTGTAAGAAGTGAATATATATGTGTAAGAACGGAATATATATGCGTAAGAACGGAATAGATATGAGTAAGAACTGAATATATATGTGTAAGAACTGAGTATATATGTGTAAGAACTAAATGTATATGCGTAAGAACTGAAAATATATGCGTAAGAACTGAATATATATGCGTAAGAACGGAATATATATGTGTAAGAACTGAATATATATGTGTAAGAACTGAATATATATGTGTAAGAACTCAATATATATCTGTAAGAACTTAATATATATGTGTAAGAACGGAATATATATGTGTAAGAACTGAATATATATGCGTAAGAACGGAATATATATGCGTAAGAACGGCGTAAGAACGGAATATATATGCGTAATAACGGAATATATATGCGTAAGAACTGAATATATATGTGTAAGAACTGAATATATATGTGTAAGAACTGAATATATATGTGTAAGAACTGAATATATATGCGTAAGAACTGAATATATATGCGTAAGAACGAATATATATGTGTAAGAACTGAATATATATCTGTAAGAACTGAATATATATGTGGAAGAACTGAATATATATGTGTAAGAACTGAATATATATGTGTAAAAACGGAGCATATATGCGTAAGAACCGAATATATATGCCTAAGAACTGAATATATATGCGAAAGAACTGAATATATATGCGTAAGAACTGAATATATATGTATAAGAACTGAATATATATGCATAAGAACTGAATATATATGTGTAAGAACTGAATATATATGTGTAAGAACTGAATATATGCGTAAGAACTGAATATATATGCGTAAGAACGGAAGATATATGCTTAAGAACTGAATATATATGCGTAAGAACGGAATATATATGCGTAAGAACTGAATATATATGTGTAAGAAGTGAATATATATGTGTAATAACTGAATATATATGTGTAAGAACGGAATATATATGTGTAAGAACTGAACATATGTGTAAGAACTGAATATATATGTGTAAGAACTGAATATATATGCGTAAGAACGGAATATATATGTGTAAGAACTGAATATATATGTGTAAGAGCTGAATATATATGTGTAAGAACTGAATATATATGTGTAAGAACTGAATATATATGCGTAAGAACGGAATATATATGTTTAAGAACTGAATATATTTGTGTAAGAACTGAATATATATGCGTAAGAACTGAATATATATGTGTAAGAACTCAATATATATGTGTAAGAACTCAATATATATGTGTAAGAACTTAATATATATGTGTAGGAACGGAATATATATGTGTAAGAACTGAATATATACATGCATGCGTAAGAACGGAATATATATGCGTAAGAACGGCGTAAGAACGGAATATATATGCGTAAGAACGGAATATATATGCGTAAGAACTGAATATATATGTGTAAGAACTGAATATATATGTGTAAGAACTGAATAGATTTGTGTAAGAGCTGAATATATATGTGTAAGAACTGAATATATATGTGTAAGAACTGAATATATATGTGTAAGAACTGAATATATATGCGTAAGAATTGAATATAGATGTGTAAGAACTGAATATATATGTGTAAGAACTGAATATATATGTGTAAGAACTGAATATTTATGTGTAAGAACTGAATATATATGCGTAAGAACGGAATATATATGCGTAAGAACTGAAAATATTTGTGTAAGAACTGAATAAATATGCGTAAGTACTGAATATATATGCGTAAGAACTGAATATATATGCGTAAGAACTGAATATATATGTGTAAGAAATGATTATATATGTTTAAGAACTGAATATATATGTGTGACAACTGAATATATATGAGTAAAAACTGAAAATCAATGCGTAAGAACTGAATATATTCGTAAGAACTGAATATATATGCCTAAGAACTGAATATATATGTGTAAGAACTGAATATATATGTGTAAGAACAGTATATATATGCGTAAGAACTGAATATATGCGTAAGAACTGAATATATATGCGTAAGAACGAATATATATGTGTAAGAACTGAATATATATGTGTAAGAACTGAATATATATGTGGAAGAAAGGAATATGTATGTGTAAGAACTGAATATATATGTGTAAGAACTGAATATATATGTGTAAGAACTCAATATATATGTGTAAGAACTTAATATATATGTGTAAGAACGGAATATATATGTGTAAGAACTGAATATATATGCGTAAGAACGGAATATATATGCGTAAGAACGGCGTAAGAACGGAATATATATGCGTAAGAACGGAATATATATGCGTAAGAACTGAATATATATGTGTAAGAACTGAATATATATGTGAAAGAACTGAATATATATGTGTAAGAACTGAATATATATGTGTAAGAACTGAATATATATGCGTAAGAATTGAATATATATGTGTAAGAACTGAATATATATGTGTTAGAACTGAATATATATGCGTAAGAACTGAATATATATGCTTAAGAACTGAATATATATGCGTAAGAACGGAATATATATGCGTAAGAACTGAATATATATGTGTAAGAAGTGAATATATATGTGTAATAACTGAATATATATGTGTAAGAACGGAATATATATGTGTAAGAACTGAATATATGTGTAAGAACTGAATATATATGTGTAAGAACTGAATATATATGCGTAAGAACGGAATATATATGTGTAAGAACTGAATATATATGTGTAAGAGCTGAATATATATGTGTAAGAACTGAATATATATGTGTAAGAACTGAATATATATGAGTAAGAACGGAATATATATGTTTAAGAACTGAATATATATGCGTAAGAACTGAATATATTTGTGTAAGAACTGAATATATATGCGTAAGAACTGAATATATATGTGTAAGAACTCAATATATATGTGTAAGAACTCAATATATATGTGTAAGAACTTAATATATATGTGTAAGAACGGAATATATATGTGTAAGAACTGAATATATATGCGTAAGAACGGAATATATATGCGTAAGAACGGCGTAAGAACGGAATATATATGCGTAAGAACGGAATATATATGTGTAAGAACTGAATATATATGTGTAAGAACTGAAAATATATGTGTAAGAACTGAATATATTTGTGTAAGAGCTGAATATATATGTGTAAGAACTGAATATATATGTGTAAGAACTGAATATATATGTGTAAGAACTGAATATATATGCGTAAGAATTGAATATATATGTGTAAGAACTGAATATATATGTGTAAGAACTGAATATATAGGTGTAAGAACTGAATATATATGTGTAAGAACTGAATATATATGCGTAAGAACGGAATATATATGCGTAAGAACTGAAAATATTTGTGTAAGAACTGAATAAATATGAGTAAGTACTGAATATATATGCGTAAGAACTGAATATATATTCGTAAGAACTGAATATATATGTGTAAGAACTGATTATATATGTTTAAGAACTGAATATATATGTGTAACAACTGAATATATATGAGTAAAAACTGAAAATCGATGCGTAAGAACTGAATATATTCGTAAGAACTGAATATATATGCCTAAGAACTGAATATATATGTGTAAGAACTGAATATATATGTGTAAGAACTGTATATATATGCGTAAGAACTGAATATATGCGTAAGAACTGTATATATATGCGTAAGAACGAATATATATGTGTAAGAACTGAATATATATGTGTAAGAACTGAATATATATGTGGAAGAACGGAATATGTATGTGTAAGAACTGAATATATATGTGTAAGAACTGAATATATATGTGTAAGAACTCAATATATATGTGTAAGAACTTAATATATATGTGTAAGAACGGAATATATATGTGTAAGAACTGAATATATATGCGTAAGAACGGAATATATATGCGTAAGAACGGCGTAAGAACGGAATATATATGTGTAAGAACTCAATATATATGTGTAAGAACTGAATATATATGCGTAAGAATTGAATATATATGTGTAAGAACTGAATATATATGTGTAAGAACTGAATATATATGTGTAAGAACTGAATATTTATGTGTAAGAACTGAATATATATGCGTAAGAACGGAATATATATGCGTAAGAACTGAAAATATTTGTGTAAGAACTGAATATATATGTGTAAGAACTGAATATATATGCGTAAGAATTGAATATATATGTGTAAGAACTGAATATATATGTGTTAGAACTGAATATATATGCGTAAGAACTGAATATATATGTGTAAGAACTGAATATATATGTGTAAGAACTGAATATATATGTGTAAGAACGGAATATATATGTGTAAGAACTGAATATATATGTGTAAGAACTGAATATATATGTGTAAGAACTCAATATATATGTGTAAGAACTGAATATATATGCGTAAGAATTGAATATATATGTGTAAGAACTGAATATATATGTGTAAGAACTGAATATATATGTGTAAGAACTGAATATTTATGTGTAAGAACTGAATATATATGCGTAAGAACGGAATATATATGCGTAAGAACTGAAAATATTTGTGTAAGAACTGAATAAATATGCGTAAGTACTGAATATATATGCGTAAGAACTGAATATATATGCGTAAGAACTGAATATATATGTGTAAGAAATGATTATATATGTTTAAGAACTGAATATATATGTGTGACAACTGAATATATATGAGTAAAAACTGAAAATCAATGCGTAAGAACTGAATATATTCGTAAGAACTGAATATATATGCCTAAGAAATGAGTATATATGTGTAAGAACTGTATATATATGCGTAAGAACTGAATATATGCGTAAGAACTGAATATATATGCGTAAGAACGAATATATATGTGTAAGAACTGAATATATATGTGTAAGAACTGAATATATATGTGGAAGAACGGAATATGTATGTGTAAGAACTGAATATATATGTGTAAGAACTGAATATATATGTGTAAGAACTCAATATATATGTGTAAGAACTTAATATATATGTGTAAGAACGGAATATATATGTGTAAGAACTGAATATATATGCGTAAGAACGGAATATATATGCGTAAGAACGGCGTAAGAACGGAATATATATGCGTAAGAACGGAATATATATGCGTAAGAACTGAATATATATGTGTAAGAACTGAATATATATGTGTAAGAACTGAATATATATGTGTAAGAACTGAATATATATGTGTAAGAACTGAATATATATGCGTAAGAATTGAATATATATGTGTAAGAACTGAATATATATGTGTTAGAACTGAATATATATGCGTAAGAACTGAATATATATGTGTAAGAACTGAATATATATGTGTAAGAACTGAATATATATGTGGAAGAACGGAATATATATGTGTAAGAACTGAATATATATGTGTAAGAACTCAATATATATGTGTAAGAACTTAATATATATGTGGTAGAACGGAATATATATGTGTAAGAACTGAATAGATATGTGTAAGAACTGAATATATATGTGTAAGAACTGAATATATATGTGTAAGAACTGAATATATATGCGTAAGAACGGAATATATATGCGTAAGAACTGAAAATATTTGTGTAAGAACAGAATAAATATGCGTAAGAACTGAATATATATGCGTAAGAACTGAATATATATGTGTAGGAACTGAATATATATGTGTAAGAACTGAATATATATGTTCAAGAACTGAATATATATGTGTAACAACTGAATATATATGCGTAAAAACTTAAAATCAATGCGTAAGAACTGAATATATTCGTAAAAACTGAATATATATGCTTAAGAACTGAATATATATGCGTAAGAACGGAATATATATGCGTAAGAACTGAATCTATATGTGTAAGAAGTGAATATATATGTGTAATAACTGAATATATATGTGTAAGAACGGAATATATATGTGTAAGAACTGAATATATGTGTAAGAAAGGAATATATATGTGTAAGAACTGAATATATATGCGTAAGAACGGAATATATATGTGTAAGAACTGAATATATATGTGTAAGAGCTGAATATATATGTGTAAGAACTGAATATATATGTGTAAGAACTGAATATATATGCGTAAGAACGGAATATATATGTTTAAGAACTGAATATATATGCGTAAGAACTGAATATATTTGTGTAATAACTGAATATATTTGCGTAAGAACTGAATATATATGTGTAAGAACTCATTATATATGTGTAAGAACTCAATATATAGGTGTAAGAACTTAATATATATGTGTAAGAACGGAATATATATGTGTAAGAACTGAATATATATGCGTAAGAACGGAATATATATGCGTAAGAACGGCGTAAGAACGGAATATATATGCGTAAGAACGGAATATATATGCGTAAGAACTGAATATATATGTGTAAGAACTGAAAATATATGTGTAAGAACTGAATATATTTGTGTAAGAGCTGAATATATATGTGTAAGAACTGAATATATATGTGTAAGAACTGAATATATATGTGTAAGAACTGAATATATATGCGTAAGAATTGAATATATATGTGTACGAACTGAATATATATGTGTAAGAACTGAATATATATGTGTAAGAACTGAATATATATGTGTAAGAACTGAATATATATGCGTAAGAACGGAATATATATGCGTAAGAACTGAAAATATTTGTGTAAGAACTGAATATATATGCCTAAGAACTGAATATATATGTGTAAGAACTGTATATATATGTGTAAGAACTGAATATATATGCGTAAGAACGGAATATATATGTTTAAGAACTGAATATATATGCGTAAGAACTGAATATATTTGTGTAATAACTGAATATATTTGCGTAAGAACTGAATATATATGTGTAAGAACTCATTATATATGTGTAAGAACTCAATATATAGGTGTAAGAACTTAATATATATGTGTAAGAACGGAATATATATGTGTAAGAACTGAATATATATGCGTAAGAACGGAATATATATGCGTAAGAACGGCGTAAGAACGGAATATATATGCGTAAGAACGGAATATATATGCGTAAGAACTGAATATATATGTGTAAGAACTGAAAATATATGTGTAAGAACTGAATATATTTGTGTAAGAGCTGAATATATATGTGTAAGAACTGAATATATATGTGTAAGAACTGAATATATATGTGTAAGAACTGAATATATATGCGTAAGAATTGAATATATATGTGTACGAACTGAATATATATGTGTAAGAACTGAATATATATGTGTAAGAACTGAATATATATGTGTAAGAACTGAATATATATGCGTAAGAACGGAATATATATGCGTAAGAACTGAAAATATTTGTGTAAGAACTGAATATATATGCCTAAGAACTGAATATATATGTGTAAGAACTGTATATATATGCGTAAGAACTGAATATATGCGTAAGAACTGTATATATATGCGTAAGAACGAATATATATGTGTAAGAACTGAATATATATGTGTAAGAACTGAATATATATGTGGAAGAACGGAATATGTATGTGTAAGAACTGAATATATATGTGTAAGAACTGAATATATATGTGTAAGAACTCAATATATATGTGTAAGAACTTAATATATATGTGTAAGAACGGAATATATATGTGTAAGAACTGAATATATATGCGTAAGAACGGAATATATATGCGTAAGAACGGCGTAAGAACGGAATATATATGCGTAAGAACGGAATATATATGCGTAAGAACTGAATATATATGTGTAAGAACTGAATATATATGTGTAAGAACTGAATATATATGTGTAAGAACTGAATATATATGTGTAAGAGCTGAATATATATGCGTAAGAATTGAATATATATGTGTAAGAACTGAATATATATGTGTTAGAACTGAATATATATGCGTAAGAACTGAATATATATGTGTAAGAACTGAATATATATGTGTAAGAACTGAATATATATGTGGAAGAACGGAATATATATGTGTAAGAACTGAATATATATGTGTAAGAACTGAATATATGTGTAAGAACTCAATATATATGTGTAAGAACTTAATATATATGTGTAAGAACGGAATATATATGTGTAAGAACTGAATATATATGCGTAAGAACGGAATATATATGCGTAAGAACGGCGTAAGAACGGAATATATATGCCTAAGAACGGAATATATATGCGTAAGAACTGAATATATATGTGTAAGAACTGAATATATATGTGTAAGAACTGAATATATATGTGTAAGAACTGAATATATATGTGTAAGAACTGAATATATATGTGTAAGAACTGAATATATATGTGTAAGAACTGAATATATATGCGTAAGAATTAAATATATATGTGTAAGAACTGAATATATATGTGTAAGAACTGAATATATATGTGTAAGAACTGAATATATATGCGTAAGAACGGAATATATATGCGTAAGAACTGAACATATTTGTGTAAGAACTGAATAAATATGCGTAAGTACTGAATATATATGCGTAAGAACTGAATATATATGTGTAGGAACTGAATATATATGTGTAAGAACTGAATATATATGTTCAAGAACTGAATATATATGTGTAACAACTGAATATATATGCGTAAAAACTTAAAATCAATGCGTAAGAACTGAATATATTCGTAAAAACTGAATATATATGCGTAAGAACTGAATATATATGCGTAAGAACGGAATATATATACGTAAGAATTGAATATATATGTGTAAGAACTGAATATATATGTGTAAGAACTGAATATATATGTGTAAGAACTGAATATATATGTGTAAGAACTGAATATATATGTGTAAGAACGGAATATATATGTGTAAGAACTGAATATATATGTGTAAGAACTGAATATATATGTATAAGAACGGAGTATATATGCGTAAGAACTGAATATATGCGTAAAAACGGAATATATATGTGTTAGAACGGAATATATATGTGTAAGAACGGAATATATATGCGTAAGAACAGAATATATATGAGTAAGAACTGAATAAATATGTGTAAGAACTGAATATATATGTGTAAGAACTGAATATATATGTGTAAGAACTGAAAATATATGTGTAAGAACTGAATATATATGTGTAAGAACTAAATGTATATGTGTAAGAACTGAATATATGCGTAAAAACGGAATATATATGCGTTAGAACGGAATATATATGCATAAGAACGGACTATATATGGGTAAGAACTGAATATATACGTGTAAGAACTGAATATATATGAGTAAGAACTGAATATATATGGGTAAGAACTGAATATATATGTGTAAGAGCGGAATATATATGCGTAAGAACGGAATATATCTGAGTAAGAACTGAATAAATATGTGTAAGAACTGAATATATATGTGTAAGAACTGAATATATATGTGTAAGAACTGAATATATATGTGTAAGAACTAAATGTATATGCGTAAGAACAGAAAATATATGCGTAAGAACGGAATATATATGTGTGAGAACTGAATATATATGTGTAAGAACTGAATATATATGTGTTAGAACTCAATATATATGTGTAAGAACTTAATATATATGTGTAAGAACTGAATATATATGCGTAAGAACGGAATATATATGCGTAAGAACGGCGTAAGGACGGAATATATATGCGTAAGAACGGAATATATATGCGTAAGAACTGAATATATATGTGTAAGAACTGAATATATATGTGTAAGAACTGAATATATATGTGTAAGAACTGAATATATATGTGTAAGAACTGAATATATATGTGTAAGAACTGAATATATATGCGTAAGAATTTAATATATATGTGTAAGAACTGAATATATATGTGTAAGAACGGAATATATATGTGTAAGAACTGAATATATATGTGTAAGAACTGAATATATATGCGTAAGAACGGAATATATATGCGTAAGAACAGAAAATATATGCGTAAGAACGGAATATATATGTGTAAGAACTGAATATATATGTGTTAGAACTGAATATATATGTGTTAGAACTCAATATATCTGTGTAAGAACTTAATATATATGTGTAAGAACGGAATATATATGTGTAAAAACTGAATATAAATGCGTAAGAACGGAATATATATGCGTAAGAACGGCGTAAGAACGGAATATATATGCGTAATAACGGAATATTTATGCGTAAGAACTGAATATATATGTGTTAGAACTGAATATATATGTGTAAGAACTGAATATATATGTGTAAGAACTGAATATATATGTGTAAGAACTGAATATATATGTGTAAGAACTGAATATATATGCGTAAGAACTGAATATATATGTGTAAGAACTGAATATATATGTGTAAGAACTGAATATATATGTGTAAAAACTGAATATATATGCGTAAGAACGGAATATATATGCGTAAGAACTGAAAATATTTGTGTAAGAACTGAATAAATATGTGTAAGTACTGAATATATATGCGTAAGAACTGAATATATATGTGTAAGAACTGAGTATATATGTGTAAGAACTGAATATATATGTGTAAGAACTGAATATATATGCGTAAGAACGGAATATATATGTTTAGGAACTGAATATATATGCGTAAGAACTGAATATATATGTGTAAGAACTTAATATATATGCGTAAGAACTGAATATATGCGTAAGAACTAAATATATATGCGCAAGAACGAATATATATTTGTGTAAGAATTGAATATATATGTGTAAGAACTGAATATATATGTGTAAGTTCTGAATATATATGTGTAAGAACTGAATATATATGTGTAAGAACTGAATATATATGTATAAGAACGGAGTATATATGCGTAAGAACTGAATATATGCGTAAAAACGGAATATATATGCGTTAGAACGGAATATATATGTGTAAGAACGGAATATATATGCGTAAGAACAGAATATATATGAGTAAGAACTGAATAAATATGTGTAAGAACTGTATATATATGTGTAAGAACTGAATATATATGTGTAAGAACTGAAAATATATGTGTAAGAACTGAATATATATGTGTAAGAACTAAATGTATATGCGTAAGAACTGAATATATGCGTAAAAACGGAATATATATGCGTTAGGACGGAATATATATGCGTAAGAACGGACTATATATGGGTAAGAACTGAATATATACGTGTAAGAACTGAATATACATGAGTAAGAACTGAATATATATGTGTAAGAACTGAATATATATGTGTAAGAGCGGAAAATATATGCGTATGAACGGAATATATATGAGTAAGAACTGAATAAATATGTGTAAGAACTGAATATATATGTGTAAGAACTGAATATATATGTGTAAGAACTGAATATATATGTGTAAGAACTAAATGTATATGCGTAAGAACAGAAAATATATGCGTAAGAACGGAATATATATGTGTAAGAACTGAATATATATGTGTAAGAACTGAATATATATGTGTTAGAACTCAATATATATGTGTAAGAACTTATTATATATGTGTAAGAACGGAATATATATGTGTAAGAACTGAATATATATGCGTAAGAACGGAATATATATGCGTAAGAATGGCGTAAGAACGGAATATATATGCGTAAGAACGGAATATATATGCGTAAGAACTGAATATATATGTGTAAGAACTGAATATATATGTTTAAGAACTGAATATATATGTGTAAGAACTCAATATATATGTGTAAGAACTTAATATATATGTGTAAGAACTGAATATATATGCGTAAGAACGGAATATATATGCGTAAGAACGGCGTAAGAACGGAATATATATGCGTAAGAACGGAATATATATGCGTAAGAACTGAATATATATGTGTAAGAACTGAATATATATGTGTAAGAACTGAATATATATGTGTAAGAACTGAATATATATGTGTAAGAACTGAATATATATGTGTAAGAACTGAATATATATGCGTAAGAATTTAATATATATGTGTAAGAACTATATATATATGTGTAAGAACGGAATATATATGTGTAAGAACTGAATATATATGTGTAAGAACTGAATATATATGTGTAAGAACTGAATATATATGCGTAAGAACGGAATATATATGCGTAAGTACTGAAAATATTTGTGTAAGAACTGAATAAATATGCGTAAGTACTGAATATTTATGCGTAAGAACTGAATATATATGCGTAAGAACTGAATATATATGTGTAAGAACTGAAATTATATGTTTAAGAACTGAATATATATGTGTAACAACTGAATATATATGCGTAAAAACTGAAAATCAATGCGTAAGAACTGAATATATTCGTAAGAAATGAATATATATGCGCAAGAACTGAATATATATGTGTAAGAACGGAATATATATGTGTAAGAACTGAATATATGTGTAAGAACTGAATATATATGTGTAAGAACTGAATATATATGCGAAAGAACGGAATATATATGTGTAAGAACTGAATATATATGTGTAAGAACTGAGTATATATGTGTAAGAACTGAATATATATGTGAAAGAACTGAATATATATGCGTAAGAACGGAATATATATGTTAAGGAAATGAATATATATGCGTAAGAACTGAATATATATGTGTAAGAACTGAATATATATGCGTAAGAACTGAATATATGCGTAAGAACTGAATATATATGCGCAAGAACGAATATATATTTGTGTAAGAACTGAATATATATGTATAAGAACTGAATATATATGTGTAAGTACTGAATATATATGTGTAAGAACTGAATATATATGTGTAAGAACTGAATATATATGTGTAAGAACGGAGAATATATGCGTAAGAACTGAATATATGCGTAAAAACGGAATATATATACGTTAGAACGGAATATATGCGTAAGAACTGAATATATATGCGCAAGAACGAATATATATTTGTGTAAGAACTGAATATATATGTGTAAGAACTGAATATATATGTGTAAGTACTGAATATATATGTGAAAGAACTGAATATATATGCGTAAGAACGGAATATATATGTTAAGGAACTGAATATATATGCGTAAGAACTGAATATAAATGTGTAAGAACTGAATATATATGTGTAAGAACTGAATAAATATGTGTAAGTACTGAATATATATGCGTAAGAACTGAATATATATGTGTAAGAACTGAGTATATAGGTGTAAGAACTGAATATATATGTGTAAGAACTGAATATATATGCGTAAGAATGGAATATATATGTTTAGGAACTGAATATATATGCGTAAGAACTGAATATATATGTGTAAGAACTTAATATATATGCGTAAGAACTGAATATATGCGTAAGAACTGAATATATATGCGCAAGAACGAATATATATTTGTGTAAGAACTGAATATATATGTGTAAGAACTGAATATATATGTGTAAGTTCTGAATATATATGTGTAAGAACTGAATATATATGTGTAAGAACTGAATATATATGTATAAGAACGGAGTATATATGCGTAAGAACTGAATATATGCGTAAAAACGGAATATATATGCGTTAGAACGGAATATATATGTGTAAGAACGGAATATATATGCGTAAGAACAGAATATATATGAGTAAGAACTGAATAAATATGTGTAAGAACTGAATATATATGTGTAAGAACTGAATATATATGTGTAAGAACTGAAAATATATGTGTAAGAACTGAATATATATGTGTAAGAACTAAATGTATATGCGTAAGAACTGAATATATGCGTAAAAACGGAATATATATGCGTTAGAACGGAATATATATGCGTAAGAACGGACTATATATGGGTAAGAACTGAATATATACGTGTAATAACTGAATATATATGAGTAAGAACTGAATATATATGTGTAAGAACTGAATATATATGTGTAAAAGCGGAATATATATGAGTATGAACGGAATATATATGAGTAAGAACTAAATAAATATGTGTAAGAACTGAATATATATGTGTAAGAACTGAATATATATGTGTAAGTACTGAATATATATGTGTAAGAACTGAATATATATGTGTAAGAACTGAATATATTTGTGTAAGAACGGAGTATATATGCTTAAGAACTGAATATATATGCGCAAGAACGAATATATATTTGTGTAAGAACTGAATATATATGTGTAAGAACTGAATATATATGTGTAAGTACTGAATATATATGTGAAAGAACTGAATATATATGCGTAAGAACGGAATATATATGTTAAGGAACTGAATATATATGCGTAAGAACTGAATATATATGTGTAAGAACTGAATATATATGTGTAAGAACTGAATAAATATGTGTAAGTACTGAATATATATGCGTAAGAACTGAATATATATGTGTAAGAACTGAGTATATAGGTGTAAGAACTGAATATATATGTGTAAGAACTGAATATATATGCGTAAGAACGGAATATATATGTTTAGGAACTGAATATATATGCGTAAGAACTGAATATATATGTGTAAGAACTTAATATATATGCGTAAGAACTGAATATATGCGTAAGAACTGAATATATTTGCGCAAGAACGAATATATATTTGTGTAAGAACTGAATATATATGTGTAAGAACTGAATATATATGTGTAAGTTCTGAATATATATGTGTAAGAACTGAATATATATGTGTAAGAACTGAATATATATGTATAAGAACGGAGTATATATGCGTAAGAACTGAATATATGCGTAAAAACGGAATATATATGCGTTAGAACGGAATATATATGTGTAAGAACGGAATATATATGCGTAAGAACAGAATATATATGAGTAAGAACTGAATAAATATGTGTAAGAACTGAATATATATGTGTAAGAACTGAATATATATGTGTAAGAACTGAAAATATATGTGTAAGAACTGAATATATATGTGTAAGAACTAAATGTATATGCGTAAGAACTGAATATATGCGTAAAAACGGAATATATATGCGTTAGAACGGAATATATATGCGTAAGAACGGACTATATATGGGTAAGAACTGAATATATACGTGTAATAACTGAATATATATGAGTAAGAACTGAATATATATGTGTAAGAACTGAATATATATGTGTAAAAGCGGAATATATATGAGTATGAACGGAATATATATGAGTAAGAACTGAATAAATATGTGTAAGAACTGAATATATATGTGTAAGAACTGAATATATATGTGTAAGAACTGAATATAAATGTGTAAGAACTAAATGTATATGCGTAAGAACAGAAAATATATGCGTAAGAACGGAATATATATGTGTAAGAACTGAATATATATGTGTAAGAACTGAATATATATGTGTTAGAACTCAATATATATGTGTAAGAACTTAATATATATGTGTAAGAACGGAATATATATGTGTAAGAACTGAATATATGCGTAAAAACGGAATATATATGCGTAAGAACGGCGTAAGAACGGAATATATATGCGTAAGAACGGAATATATATGCGTAAGAACTGAATATATATGTGTAAGAACTGAATATATATGTGTAAGAAATGAATATATATGTGTAAGAACTGAATATATATGTGTAAGAACTGAATATATATGCGTAAGAATTGAATATATATGTGTAAGAACTGAATATATATGTGTAAGAACGGAATATATATGTGTAAGAACTGAATATATATGTGTAAGAACTGAATATATATGCGTAAGAACGGAATATATATGCGTAAGAACTGAAAATATTTGTGTAAGAACTGAATAAATATGTGTAAGTACTGAATATATATGCGTAAGAACTGAATATATATGTGTAAGAACTGAATATATATGCGTAAGAACGGAATATATATGTGTAAGAACTGAATATATATGTGTAAGAACTGAATATATATGTGTAAGAACTGAATATATATGTGTAAGAACTGAATATATATATGTAAGAACTGAATATATATGCGTAAGAACGGAATATATATGCGTAAGAACTGAAAATATTTGTGTAAGAACTGAATAAATATGCGTAAGTACTGAATAGTTATGCGTAAGAACTGAATATATATGTGTAAGAACTGAAATTATATGTTTAAGAACTGAATATATATGTGTAACAACTGAATATATATGCGTAAAAACTGAAAATCAATGCGTAAGAACTGAATATATTCGTAAGAAATGAATATATATGCGTAAGAACTGAATATATATGTGTAAGAACGGAATATATATGTGTAAGAACTGAATATATGTGTAAGAACTGAATATATATGTGTAAGAACTGAATATATATGCGAAAGAACGGAATATATATGTGTAAGAACTGAATATATACGTGTAAGAACTGAGTATATATGTGTAAGAACTGAATATATATGTGAAAGAACTGAATATATATGCGTAAGAACGGAATATATATGTTAAGGAACTGAATATATATGCGTAAGAACTGAATATATATGTGTAAGAACTGAATATATATGCGTAAGAACTGAATATATGCGTAAGAACTGAATATATATGCGCAAGAACGAATATATATTTGTGTAAGAACTGAATATATATGTGTAAGAACTGAATATATATGTGTAAGAACTGAATATATATGTGTAAGAACTGAATATATATGTGTAAGAACTGAATATATATGCGTAAGCACGGAATATATATGCGTAAGAACTGAAAATATTTGTGTAAGAACTGAATAAATATGTGTAAGTACTGAATATATATGCGTATGAAATGAATATATATGTGTAAGAACTGAGTATATATGTGTAAGAACAGAATATATATGTGTAAGAACTGAATATATATGTGTAAGAACTGAATATATATGTGTAAGAACTGAATATATATGTGTAAGAACTGAATATATATGTGTAAGAACTGAATATATATGCGTAAGAACGGAATATATATGCGTAAGAACTGAAAATATTTGTGTAAGAACTGAATAAATATGGGTAAGTACTGAATATATATGCGTAAGAACTGAATATATATGTGTAGGAACTGAATATATATGTGTAAGAACTGAATATATATGTTCAAGAACTGAATATATATGTGTAACAACTGAATATATATGCGTAAAAACTTAAAATCAATGCGTAAGAACTGAATATATTGGTAAAAACTGAATATATATGCGTAAGAACTGAATATATATGCGTAAGAACGGAATATATATGCGTAAGAATTGAATATATATGTGTAAGAACTCAATATATATGTGTAAGAACTGAATATATATGTGTAAGAACTGAATATATATGTGTAAGAACTGAATATATATGTGTAAGAACTGAATATATATGCGTAAGAATTGAATATATATGTGTAAGAACTGAATATATATGTTTAAGAACGGAATATATATGTGTAAGAACTGAATATATATGAGTAAGAACGGAATATATATGCGTAAGAACGATGTAAGAACGGAATATATATGCGTAAGAACGGAATATATATGCGTAAGAACTGAATATATATGTGTAAGAACTGAATATATATGTGTAAGAACTAAATATATATTAGTAAGAACGGAATCTATATGTGTAAGAACGGAATATATATGTGTAAGAACTGAATATATATGCGTAAGAATTGAATATATATGTGTAAGAACTTAATATATATGTGTAAGAACTGAATATATATGTGTAAGAACTGAATATATATGTGTAAGAACTGAATATATATGTGTAAGAACTGAATATATATGTGTAAGAACTGAATATATATGTGTTAGGACTGAATATATATGCGTAAGAATTGAATATATATGTGTAAGAACTGAATATATATGTGTAAGAACTGAATATATATATGTGTAAGAACTGAATATATATGTGTAAGAACTGAATATATATGCGTAAGAACTGAATATATATGTGTAAGAACGGAGTATATATGCGTAAGAACTGAATATATGCGTAAAAACGGAATATATATGCGTTAGAACGAAATATATATGCGTAAGAACGGACTATATATGGGTAAGAACTGAATATATACGTGTAAGAACTGAATATATATGAGTAAGAACTGAATATATATGTGTAAGAACTGAATATATATGTGTAAGAGCGGAATATATATGCGTAAGAACGGAATATATATGAGTAAGAACTGAATAAATATGTGTAAGAACTGAATATATATATGTAAGAACTGAATATATATGTGTAAGAACTGAATATATATGTGTAAGAACTGAATATATATGTGTAAGAACTGAATATATATGCGTAAGAACGGAATATATATGCGTAAGAACTGAAAATATTTGTGTAAGAACTGAATAAATATGTGTAAGTACTGAATATATATGCGTAAGAACTGAATATATATGTGTAAGAACTGAGTATATATGTGTAAGAACTGAATATATATGTGTAAGAACTGAATATATATGCGTAAGAACGGAATATATATGTTTAGGAACTGAATATATATGCGTAAGAACTGAATATATATGTGTAAGAACTTAATATATATGCGTAAGAACTGAATATATGCTTAAGAACTGAATATATATGCGCAAGAACGAATATATATTTGTGTAAGAACTGAATATATATGTGTAAGAACTGAATATGTGTAAGTTCTGAATATATATGTGTAAGAACTGAATATATATGTGTAAGAACTGAATATATATGTATAAGAACGGAGAATATATGCGTAAGAACTGAATATATGCGTAAAAACGGAATATATATGCGTTAGAACGGAATATATATGTGTAAGAACGGAATATATATGTATAAGAACGGAGTATATATGCGTAAGAACTGAATATATGCGTAAAAACGGAATATATATGCGTTAGAACGGAATATATATGTGTAAGAACGGAATATATATGCGTAAGAACAGAATATATATGAGTAAGAACTGAATAAATATGTGTAAGAACTGAATATATATGTGTAAGAACTGAATATATATGTGTAAGAACTGATAATATATGTGTAAGAACTGAATATATATGTGTAAGAACTAAATGTATATGCGTAAGAACTGAATATATGCGTAAAAACGGAATATATATGCGTTAGAACGGAATATATATGCGTAAGAACGGACTATAAATGGGTAAGAACTGAATATATACGTGTAAGAACTGAATATATATGAGTAAGAACTGAATATATATGTGTAAGAACTGAATATATATGTGTAAGAGCGGAATATATATGCGTAAGAACGGAATATATATGAGTAAGAACTGAATAAATATGTGTAAGAACTGAATATATATGTGTAAGAACTGAATATATATGTGTAAGAACTGAATATATATGTGTAAGAACTAAATGTATATGCGTAAGAACAGAAAATATATGCGTAAGAACGGAATATATATGTGTAAGAACTGAATATATATGTG
Organism: Cyrtodaria siliqua; assembly: GCA_037043455.1. Taxonomy (NCBI): domain Eukaryota; kingdom Metazoa; phylum Mollusca; class Bivalvia; order Adapedonta; family Hiatellidae; genus Cyrtodaria; species Cyrtodaria siliqua. The sequence goes on along the minus strand of JAWPHD010019612.1, from coordinate 8,704 downwards.
TAAGAACTGAATATATATGTGTTAGAACTCAATATATATGTGTAAGAACTTAATATATATGTGTAAGAACAAATATATGTGTAAGAACTGAATATATATGCGTAAAAACGGAATATATATGCATAAGAACGGCGTAAGAAACGGAATATATATGCGTAAGAACGGAATATATATGCGTAAGAACTGAATATATATGTGTAAGAACTGAATATATATGTGTAAGAACTGAATATATATGTGTTAATAACTGAATATATATGTGTAAGAACTGAATATATATGTGTAAGAACTGAATATATATGCGTAAGAATTGAATTATATATGTGTAAGAACTGAATATATATGTGTAAGAACGGAATATATATGTGTAAGAACTGGATATATATGTGTAAGAACTGAAATATATGCGTAAGAACGGAATATATATGCGTAAGAACAGAAAATATATGCGTAAGAACGGAATATATATGTGTAAGAACTGAATATATATGTGTTAGAACTCAATATATATGTGTAAGAACTTAATATATATGTGTAAGAACGGAATATATATGTGTAAAAACTGAATATAAATGCGTAAGAACGGAATATATATGCGTAAGAACGGCGTAAGAACGGGAATATATATTCGTAAGAACGGAATATATATGCGTAAGAACTGAATATATATGTGTAAGAACTGAATATATATGTGTAAGAACTGAATACATATGTGTAAGAACTGAATATATATGTGTAAGAACTGAATATATATGTGTAAGAACTGAATATATATGCGTAAGAACTGATATATATGTGTAAGAACTGAATATATATGTGTAAGAACTGAAATATATATGTGTAAGAACTGAATATATATGCGTAAGAACGGAATATATATGCGTAAGAACTGAAAACATTTGTGTAAGAACTGAATAAATATGTGTAAGTACTGAATATATATGCGTAAGAACTGAATATATATGTGTAAGAACTGAGTATATATGTGTAAGAACTGAATATATATGTGTAAGAACTGAATATATATGCGTAAGAACGGAATATATATGTTTAGGAACTGAATATATATGCGTAAGAACTGAATATATATGTGTAAGAACTTAATATATATGCGTAAGACTGAATATATGCGTAAGAACTGAATATATATGCGCAAGAACGAATATATATTTGTGTAAGAACTGAATATATGTGTAAGAACTGAATATATATGTGTAAGTTCTGAATATATATGTGTAAGAACTGAATATATATGAGTAAGAACTGAATATATATGTATAGAGAACGGAGTATATATGCGTAAAACTGAATATATGCGTAAAAACGGAATATATATGCGTTAGAACGGAATATATATGTGTAAGAACGGAATATATATGCGTAAGAACAGAATATATATGAGTAAGAACTGAATAAATATGTGGAAGAACTGAATATATATGTGTAAGAACTGAATATATATGTGTAAGAACTGAAAATATATGTGTAAGAACTGAATATATATGTGTAAGAACTAAATGTATATGCGTAAGAACTGAATATATGCGTAAAAACGGAATATATATGCGTTAGAACGGAATATATATGCGTAAGAACGGACTATATATGGGTAAGAACTGAATATATACGTGTAAGAACTGAATATATATGAGTAAGAACTGAATATATATGTGTAAGAAACTGAATATATATGTGTAAGAGCGGAATATATATGCGTATGAACGGAATATATATGAGTAAGAACTGAATAAATATGTGTAAGAACTGAATATATATGTGTAAGAACTGAATATATATGTGTAAGAACTGAATATATATGTGTAAGAACTAAATGTATATGCGTAAGAACAGAAAATATATGCGTAAGAACGGAATATATATGTGTAAGAACTGAATATATATGTGTTAGAACTGAATATATATGTGTTAGAACTCAATATATATGTGTAAGAACTTAATATATATGTGTAAGAACGGAATATATATGTGTAAGAACTGAATATATATGCGTAAGAACGGAATATATATGCGTAAGAACGCGTAAGAACGGAATATATATGCGTAAGAACGAATATATATGCGTAAGAACTGAATATATATGTGTAAGAACTGAAAATATATGTGTAAGAACTGAATATATATGTGTAAGAACTGAATATATATGTGTAAGAACTGAATATATATGTGTAAGAACTGAATATATATGCGTAAGAATTGAATATATATGTGTAAGAACTGAATATATATGTGTAAGAACGGAATATATATGTGTAAGAACTGAATATATATGTGTAAGAACTGAATATATATGCGTAAGAACGGAATATATATGCGTAAGAACTGAAAATATTTGTGTAAGAACTGAATAAATATGTGTAAGTACTGAATATATATGCGTAAGAACTGAATATATATGTGTAAGAACTGAATATATATGCGTAAGAACGGAATATATATGTGTAAGAACTGAATATATATGTGTAAGAACTGAATATATATGTGTAAGAACTGAATATATATGTGTAAGAACTGAATATATATGCGTAAGAACGGAATATATATGCGTAAGAACTGAAAATATTTGTGTAAGAACTGAATAAATATGCGGTAAGTACTGAATATTTATGCGTAAGAACGGAATATATATGAGTAAGAACTGAATATATATGTGTAAGAACTGAATATATATGTGTAAGAGCGGAATATATATGCGTATGAACGGAATATATATGAGTAAGAACGGAATATATATGTGTAAGAACTGAATATATATGTGTAAGAACTGAATATATATGTGTAAGAACTGATATATATGTGTAAGAACTGAATATATATGTGTAAGAACTGAATAATATATGCGTAAGAATTGAATATATATGTGTAATAACTGAATATATATGTGTAAGAACGGAATATATATGTGTAAGAACTGAATATATATGTGTAAGACTGAATATATATGCGTAAGAACGGAATATATATGCGTAAGAACTGAAAATATTTGTGTAAGAACTGAATAAATATGTGTAAGTACTGAATATATATGCGTAAGAACTGAATATATATGTGTAAGAACTGAATATATATGCGTAAGAACGGAATATATATGTGTAAGAACTGAATATATATGTGTAAGAACTGAATATATATGTGTAAGAACTGAATATATATGTGTAAGAACTGAATATATATGCGTAAGAACGGAATATATATGCGTAAGAACTGAAAATATTTGTGTAAGAACTGAATAAATATGCGTAAGTACTGAATATTTATGCGTAAGAACTGAATATATATGCGTAAGAACTGAATATATATGTGTAAGAACTGAAATTATATGTTTAAGAACTGAATATATATGTGTAACAACTGAATATATATGCGTAAAAACTGAAAATCAATGCGTAAGAACTGAATATATTCGTAAGAACTGAATATATATGCGTAAGAACTGAATATATATGTGTAAGAACGAAATATATATGTGTAAGAACTGAATATATGTGTAAGAACTGAATATATATTTTTAAGAACTGAATATATATGCGAAAGAACGGAATATATATGTGTAAGAACTGAATATATATGTGTAAGAACTGAGTATATATGTGTAAGAACTGAATATATATGTGAAAGAACTGAATATATATGCGTAAGAACGGAATATATATGTTAAGGAACTGAATATATATGCGTAAGAACTGAATATATATGTGTAAGAACTGAATATATATGCGTAAGAACTGAATATATGCGTAAGAACTGAATATATATGCGCAAGAACGAATATATATTTGTGTAAGAACTGAATATATATGTGTAAGAACTGAATATATATGTGTAAGTACTGAATATATATGTGTAAGAACTGAATATATATGTGTAAGAACTGAAGATATATGTGTAAGAACGGAGTATATATGCGTAAGAACTGAATATATGCGTAAAAACGGGATATATATGCGTTAGAACGGAATATATATGTGTAAGAACGGAATATATATGCGTAAGAACGGAATATATATGAGTAAGAAATGAATACATATGTGTAAGAACTGAATATATATGTGTAAGAACTGAATATATATGTGTAAGAACTGAAAATATATGCGTAAGAACTGAATATATATGTGTAAGAACTGAATATATATGTGTAAGAACTGAATATATATGTGTAAGAACTGAATATATATGCGTAAGAACGGAATATATATGCGTAAGAACTGAAAATATTTGTGTAAGAACTGAATAAATATGTGTAAGTACTGAATATATATGCGTAAGAACTGAATATATATGTGTAAGAACTGAGTATATATGTGTAAGAACTGAATATATATGTGTAAGAACTGAATATATATGTGTAAGAACTGAATATATATGTGTAAGAACTGAATATATATGTGTAAGAACTGAATATATATGTGTAAGAACTGAATAACTATGCGTAAGAACGGAATATATATGCGTAAGAACTGAAAATATTTGTGTAAGAACTGAATAAATATGCGTAAGTACTGAATATATATGCGTAAGAACTGAATATATATGTGTAGGAACTGAATATATATGTGTAAGAACTGAATATATATGTTCAGGAACTGAATATATATGTGTAACAACTGAATATATATGCGTAAAAACTTAAAATCAATGCGTAAGAACTGAATATATTGGTTAAAACTGAATATATATGCGTAAGAACTGAATATATATGCATAAGAACGGAATATATATGCGTAAGAATTGAATATATATGTGTAAGAACTGAATATATATGTGTAAGAACGGAATATATATGTGTAAGAACTGAATATATATGAGTAAGAACGGAATATATATGCGTAAGAACGATGTAAGAAAGGAATATATATGCGTAAGAACGGAATATATATGCGTAAGAACTGAATATATGTGTGTAAAAACTGAATATATATGTGTAAGAACTGAATATATATGTGTAAGAACTGAATATATATGTGTAAGAACTGAATATATATGTGTAAGAACTGAATATATATGCGTAAGAATTGAATATATATGTGTAAGAACTGAATATATATGTGTAAGAACTGAATATATATGTGTAAGAACTGAATATATATGTGTAAGAACTGAATATATATGTGTAAGAACTGAATATATATGCGTAAGAACTGAATATATATGTGTAAGAACGGAGTATATATGCGTAAGAACTGAATATATGCGTTCAACGGAATATATATGCGTTAGAATGGAATATATATGCGTAAGAACGGACTATATATGGGTAAGAACTGAATATATACGTGTAAGAACTGAATATATATGAGTAAGAACTGAATATATATGTGTAAGAACTGAATATATATGTGTAAGAGTGGAATATATATGCGTAAGTACGGAATATATATGAGTAAGAACTGAATAAATATGTGTAAGAACTGAATATATATGTGTAAGAACTGAACTGAATATATATGTGTAAGAACTGAATATATATGTGTAAGAACTAAATGTATATGCGTAAGAACAGTAAATATATGCGTAAGAACGGAATATATATGTGTAAGAACTGAATATATATGTGTAAGAACTGAATATATATGCGTAAGAACGAAATATATATGCGTAAGAACTGAAAATATTTGTGTAAGAACTGAATAAATATGTGTAAGTACTGAATATATATGCGTAAGAACTGAATATATATGTGTAAGAACTGAATATATATGCGTAAGAAGGAATATATATGTGTAAGAACTGAATATATATGTATAAGAACTGAATATATATGTGTAAGAACTGAATATATAATGTGTAAGAACTGAATATATATGTGTAAGAACTGAATATATATGCGTAAGAACGGATATATATGCGTAAGAACTGAAAATATATGTGTAAGAACTGAATAAATATGCGTAAGTACTGAATATTTATGCGTAAGAACTGAATATATATGCGTAAGAACTGAATATATATGTGTAAGAACTGAAATTATATGTTTAAGAACTGAATATATATGTGTAACAACTGAATATATATGCGTAAAATCTGAAAAATCAATGCGTAGAACTGAATATATTCGTAAGATCTGAATATATATGCGTAAGAACTGAATATATATGTGTAAGAACGGAATATATATGTGTAAGAACTGAATTATATGTGTAAGAACTGAATAGATATGTGTAAGAACTGTATATATTGCGAAAGAACGGAATATATATGTGTAACTCGCATAGCTCACAACAACATCACGGAGGAGAAGGGATAGGGCAAGAGGAAGAGAGAGAGGGGAACTGAATTTATATGCGTAAGAACGGAATATATATGTTAAGGAACTGAATATATATGCGTAGGAACTGAATATATATGTGTAAGAACTGAATATATATGCGTAAGAACTGAATATATGCGTAAGAACTGAATATATATGCTCAAGAACGAATATATATTTGTGTAAGAACTGAATATATATGTGTAAGAACTGAATATATATGTGTAAGTACTGAATATATATGTGTAAGAACTGAATATATATGTGTAAGAACTGAATATATATGTGTAAGAACGGAGTATATATGCGTAAGAACTGAATATATGCGTAAAAACGGAATATATATGCGTTAGAACGGAATATATATGTGTAAGAACGGAATATATATGCGTAAGAACGGAATATATATGAGTAAGAACTGAATAAATATGTGTAAGAACTGAATATATATGTGTAAGAACTGAATATATATGTGTAAGAACTGAAAATATATGTGTAAGAACTGAATATATATGTGTAAGAACTAAATGTATATGCGTAAGAACAGAAAATATATGCGTAAGAACTGATTATATATGCGTAAGAACTGAATATATATGTGTAAGAACGGAATATATATGCGTAAGAACGGCGTAAGAAAGGAATATATATGCGTAAGAACGGAATATATATGCGTAAGAACTGAATATATATGTGTAAGAACTGAATATATATGTGTAAGAACTGAATATATATGTGTAAGAACTGAATATATATGTATAAGAACTGAATATATATGTGTAAGAACTGAATATATATGCGTAGGAATTGAATATATATGTGTAAGAACTGAATATATATGTGTAAGAACTGAATATATATGTATAAGAACTGAATATATATGTGTTAGAACTGAATATATATTCGTAAGAACGGAATATATATGAGTAAGAACTGAAAATATTTGTGAAAGAACTGAATATATATGTGTAAGAACTGAATATATATGTGTAAGAACTGAATATATATGTGTAAGAACTGAATATATATGCGTAGGAATTGAATATATATGTGTAAGAACTGAATATATATGTGTAAGAACTGAATATATATGTGTAAGAGTGGAATATATATGCGTAAGTACGGAATATATATGAGTAAGAACTGAATAAATATGTGTAAGAACTGAATATATATGTGTAAGAACTGAACTGAATATATATGTGTAAGAACTGAATATATATGTGTAAGAACTAAATGTATATGCGTAAGAACAGTAAATATATGCGTAAGAACGGAATATATATGTGTAAGAACTGAATATATATGTGTAAGAACTGAATATATATGCGTAAGAACGAAATATATATGCGTAAGAACTGAAAATATTTGTGTAAGAACTGAATAAATATGTGTAAGTACTGAATATATATGCGTAAGAACTGAATATATATGTGTAAGAACTGAATATATATGCGTAAGAAGGAATATATATGTGTAAGAACTGAATATATATGTATAAGAACTGAATATATATGTGTAAGAACTGAATATATATGTGTAAGAACTGAATATATATGTGTAAGAACTGAATATATATGCGTAAGAACGGAATATATATGCGTAAGAACTGAAAATATATGTGTAAGAACTGAATAAATATGCGTAAGTACTGAATATTTATGCGTAAGAACTGAATATATATGCGTAAGAACTGAATATATATGTGTTAGAACTGAAATTATATGTTTAAGAACTGAATATATATGTGTAACAACTGAATATATATGCGTAAAATCTGAAAATCAATGCGTAAGAACTGAATATATTCGTAAGATCTGAATATATATGCGTAAGAACTGAATATATATGTGTAAGAACGGAATATATATGTGTAAGAACTGAATATATGTGTAAGAACTGAATATATATGTGTAAGAACTGAATATATATGCGAAAGAACGGAATATATATGTGTAAGAACTGAATATATATGTGTAAGAACTGAGTATATATGTGTAAGAACTGAATATATATGTGAAAGAACTGAATATATATGCGTAAGAACGGAATATATATGTTAAGGAACTGAATATATATGCGTAAGAACTGAATATATATGTGTAAGAACTGAATATATATGCGTAAGAACTGAATATATGCGTAAGAACTGAATATATATGCTCAAGAACGAATATATATTTGTGTAAGAACTGAATATATATGTGTAAGAACTGAATATATATGTGTAAGTACTGAATATATATGTGTAAGAACTGAATATATATGTGTAAGAACTGAATATATATGTGTAAGAACGGAGTATATATGCGTAAGAACTGAATATATGCGTAAAAACGGAATATATATGCGTTAGAACGGAATATATATGTGTAAGAACGGAATATATATGCGTAAGAACGGAATATATATGAGTAAGAACTGAATAAATATGTGTAA